>VYZQ01019332.1:37993-48199 GCA_013400655.1 Mystacornis crossleyi
GTTTCTTTGCAGCAATGTAAGCTGGTCTTGACTGCTGCTGTGTTAATGGTGGCTTAAAGAAAATTATCAGCAGGCTATTGGCAGCTTTGAAAACAAAAACCTACCCTGCTTCATCCTATTCATATTCGAAGTGAACTTTTCCAATCCTAATGATCCATTTAACTGCCAGTATTAAATACATCTCAAGAAAAATTATATGCAATTAAAAAGGAAGAAGCCTGTTAACATAACATTGAGGCTGTGCGATTGAGGACAGTCAAGCAACTGGAAGACAGATCTTTAAAACTGAAATTAGTTTTCATGTGACTGTTAGAGAATTTTATTCTTCCTGTTTCGCAGAAAAATATTTACATTGCTTTAATTCTGAAGCACAGTCTGAAGTTCTCAAAGGTTAATGAACAAAGCTTCAGCACTAAGGGCTAGCTAAGTATTTCCTCCATGTTAGAGATGGAAACAATCTCTTTATGACTTGCCCAGTGTCACACACATACTTGATGGTAAGATCCTACTGCAAGGTTGTTGGAATGATTCATCTGTTTAAGCTGTATTTAATCGTAGGGCCACCTCCATTTACTATTTGTAATTCCAAAGTGTGGAGTTCTTCATTCTCTTCAGAAACAAACTTCCTTGTGAATTGCAAACTTCTGCGGGGTAGCAGTCTTGTAGCGTACAAATGAATTCCGTGTTCAGTTGGCATGGTTCTTTTGTGTGCAGGACAGCCTTGCATGTAAAACTCAGCCAGATGCAGAGCAGGTGCATTGACCTGGGCTCCCGGACCCGGTGCACTCGTAAGCAGCATGGATCGCTGTGTACTTAGGCACTTCAGTCCCATATGCTTGTTGCTAGGACTGCAGGTGTCTTATTCCCATGGGCGTTTTTTCTGCATTAAACTGAGCTGCTTTTTATTTCCCAGGGAATTGTGGGAACTTGTCTGTTCTTGGGGCATGTTTTGAGGGGAAAGGGAAGAAGATATTGTGGGAAAGCATCAAATAACTGAATTTGCTTTAGGGCTGAAATCAAAGGGCTATAATCATCAAAAGGTGGAAGAGAACCAGCCCACAAGAAAGCAGCAGTGAGGGTTTTGCCTGTAGCTCTGAATAGGTCAGGGTGGCTGGGAGTGGAGCACTGAATGCAAGGTGGACTGGCTACTTACGTGAGTGAGTGGGAGCTCGTTTGGAGCAATGCATGAATAAAGGCCAAAGCTGACTTGCTATAAAACAAAATGTTGTAAGAAGGCCAGAGTAGTTTCCTATGAATAAAAAAGTTAAACGGGACAGGTACCACCGCCTTGGCTTCTAGCGCAACATGAAGATGCTTTGATGTAAAACTTTGGCCTAGTGCTCAAAACAACTCTTCTCACCTAAGCCAGATAAAATACATAGACAACGTAAACCACCAAGCTGCTCTTACCAAGAGATTGGTAATTTTTAACTGCAGCTTGTTTCTCTGTACATTTGGAATCTTGTAGATTGGAAGCTCAACCAGCTATTATTTCTGCTTTGGCTCCATCTGAAGTATTTCAGGGCTTCACATGAATATTCCCTATTTGAGTGCATACATGGATTTTCAGTTATAAAAAGTATTGTTTTTTCTTTGCGTATACCTTCTGTTTGTTTAAGAACAACAACATGAAGGAACTTAAAAACCTGCTTTCCTTAGTGTATTTTCATAAGTAGTTACCTAGATCTACAGCAGAAACCACAGTAGGAAATGAGTTCTCGTCTGTGTAGAAACAAGGTGAAGCTGATGTCCTAATTTTTCTAATTAACTACGTAATTGTTTAGTCCCTTTGGAAAATGGTGGTTTAACTTTGTGTACTTTGGTTTTGAATATTTTTGTTTTACGAATTATCTTATGACTTGACTTGTCTTTATTAAGTGGTAGATGCCAAAGGCACTATATGAAACATCTTCAGCATTTTTGAAGTGGAATAAATATAGAAGTACTCTTGGCACAGCTATCTTACTTGCAGTGAAGATAATGGGGATTTTAGACAAAGGGATATTTGGTATGTTTGATTTCAGTGAGTGGCAATGGATTCTTCTACCTTCTTTTAACTCTTTATTCCCTAGACCAGCTCTAAAGCTTGTGTTACGCTCTTTCCCGGTCACAAAATGCTACCTGGGTGCCTGTATTTTGCTGTGCTGAAATGACCAGGCAAGGACTGCTATACCCATTCCATATTCAGCAGATTTCATCCTGTAAACTCTTGTTATGGAAGGTGGCACTGCTTATTATGAATGTAGGATTTATTAATGTTCTAACTGCTGTGTTTTGGCACCACGTGTGCAGAACCGAACCATTTGTGCTTTACCTAAGCTACCTGCCTGTGGGAGGAATACAGGTACAGTCTCCTTTACACATATCTTCTACAAGCTGAGAAGATGCGTTTGAGGGGGTTGCTCCATCTTCTGTCTCCCAAACCATCGGGGTTTGGAAGAATTTGAGAAGAATTAAAAGGAGCAATTTGGCAGCTTTGGGCAATAGTGAGAAAGTGGGGTCCTCAAACAGTGCCCAAATGTAGCTTCTTTAGAAAAATCTCAATCTTTTTTTCTTCTTTATCTTCCGAACACAGTTCTACTTCCCCAGTCTTGTATGTTGTCTTTGAACCAGCAGATAGAGACCTCCTAAAGGGCCCAAGCTTTCTAAGCCCTCCACCAGAGGAGTCAGACATTTCCTAAGCTGTTGCTTTGAAGTTTAGTAAACAGGGACATGCAGGGGTGGAAAGTGTGTTTGCTGCACTGGAGGAATTTCTGATGTTTAGACATGCTCGTTGTGGAGACATTCAAAAGTGGTGAGGTGAACTTTAAATTCTGCTTGCATCGACCATTTGAATGATTAAGAAGACTGGCACCAAGTGAAGGTCAGTGGGAAGGAGCTGATACCACTTTGTGCTGACTGGTAGGACCCTGTGCCAGCCTGTGCCTTTTCTGAGCTAGGTTTCAAATGCTTTGATTTGGTTTGCTGAAGCAAGGCTTGCCTGTGGAGGTTGCATGTGTGTGCAGCCCAGCTCTGCTTAGCTGGAGCAAAACGTCTATCCAGGAGCTTGGATTCAGGCCAGTTACTGCATGAGAAAAATTCTCATTCTCCTCCTGGATTTTCACATGCTCACTAAGCCTGACCAGCTCTTGGAAAAGCACTGGTGTTTCTTTAGCATTTGAGGGTGTCAGTCAACTCATCCAAACTTATAATTTGAAACTGAGTATTCTATTATTAGCTGTAGCCTGAAGTGATTTCCAGAATCCACCTGTCATTTTGATAGTGCTTACTCTTTATTTGTTTTGTTTCCTTGTTCATTGATAAGAGAAGATATTAAAGAAATGTGCATCCCTTGCAGCTTGTGGCTAATGTGGTATGCTAGGATGTTTTAGAATGCCTAAAAAGAATTTTAAAGGAATCTAGTAATGTAGGTTGGACAAGGGGCGATTGCATGCAACCATGACTATGCATGGGAGTCCTCTACAGCTCAGGCTTTTGATTTGAGGGGAGGGAAAAGAGGGCTTGGGGCTACCCGAACACTGATTTACCACTACAAGTTTTAAACAGGTCCTCTTCCATTGCAGAAAGTCTTCTGAACGGGTGCTACAAGGTACTTAAAAGCTGAGCCAGAGTTTGTTTTTTTAATGGGCATAAACACTTTTTCCAAGCTCAGAACAGCTTGCTGAATGTCATTCAAATACAAATCCTGAAAGCTGCTTCTCTGGCTTATACGAGTTTGGATTATGACTAGATCAGGGTTGGCTGCATTTTAAAGGCATTAAGTTTATTTATTTCCATTATTAAGCTAAAACGACAAGTTAAAAGTGTTTGGCAGAAAAATTTGTCTATGTATGTCTTCTGCTATGCTAACTCTTATCACCCTAGCTTGAAATTGGCCAGGGAGATAATGGTATCCTAACATGATGATAACTGTGGAATTAAGCTGCCTATTTTCACAAAACTTGCACACCCTCTGAGTATCTTCACTAAGGGGAAGAACTGAATCCTTTTTTCGATGGCAGTGAATCCACACAGGTAAGTTGTTATAGCTTCTTATATATTCTTGAAAAGGAGAAGGCTTTATTCGGGCACCTGAGAATCAAGACATGAATTACAGGAAACCCACACTTCCTTAGCACTGGTGCTTCCCAATCCGTGTCGTTTCTGCTCCGTGTAAGAGCAGACATGAGGAATTCAAACACAAATATGATACACAGCCTTCTTTTGAGTAGCTCCTTTGTTGGATACTGGCAGACTACTCATAGCAGATTTATCTTTCTTTTTTTCTTTTTTTTTTTTGTTTTTGTTTATAGAAGACAGTATTCACTTTAAAGTGAGTGTTTTATTAAAGAAAATTACCTGCTAGCAACAAGTCACACACTGATGTGAAATCCCCTGCATCTACTTTGTTGACGTGCCATTTCATTGCTCTTTTGTGTGCTACAGTGTAAAAAAGCAAACCACAAACAAACAAAAGAACAAAATTATCTACCTGAAGATACATCACCTCACTTCCCCAAACCGCAGTGATCCTGGATGGTACACTGGGAGCTAGGTGAAGTCTTATTTCGTCCACAAGAAATCTCGTGGAAGTCAACTGTTTCGGGATGCACTGGATGTAGTTTGTGCTGAAAACTACTTTGACAACTGAAATCTTTTAAAGTGGAAAACAACAAACATGAGACAGGAGCAGCATGGAGCTTCCTCTCTTATCTTTTTTTTCCCAGGGAGGGAAAGGGAGTGCCTGACTTTGATCTTATTACCTTCCTTCCACCTGATGGTGCGTGTTCATGCAGTTTCATGTCTGGAGACTTGATTATCATTTCTGGTGTTCCTGAAATATCTCCCATTTGAGAAAATCTCTAGGTGGAGATAGAAAAGCCTGTGAGAATCTGGAGGAGCAAAGATTATAGGAGTCTTCCTCATTACCATGTTTGTGTCCTAGCTGATCTCTTCAAGGACCTCAAACGTGAAGACTTTGTATATTTGTAAAAAAAGTAGGCAGTTAAAAATAACTTTATTGTTTGTTTAACAGAGTATTACACTTTGAATTCAAAGTTCCTTTGAAATGGCTATTCTGTATTAAACACAGACTAGCACACAACTGGTACTTTAAAAATGGATGGGAGTGCTTCTGGATTCCTTTTGATGGCAGCAGTTCTGTAACCATTACTGTAAGGTCAGACTCAGTGTTTGCAGAAAGCCTGTGATTGCTTATGGCTATCATTTTGTCCCTAGAGTGGAAATAGGCTGCTGCAGGTATTTGGTTTATATGCAGGTGTTTTGTAGGCGTGGGCCATATGAAAAGGAGCTTTACTGAAGGACTTTATTTTGGATTCCTTGGAATTAGTTCCTCAGCTATGCCCTATAGCGTAATGATGTTATGTTTCTTATATGTACTTCACTGCCACTTGAAACTCTGGATTTCAGACTATATGCTAAGTACAGTGTCAGAGAGAACACTGCTGTCCTTTACACCTACCGTTTTGTTTTAAGTTGTAGTGTTTAACTGCTTGAAGTTGTCTTTTCCTGCATTTCCAATCCTATCTCTTATTTCAAAGGTGGGGAGTAATATGAAAAGAATGCAAAGTAATAAGCTCTTGTCTAAGGTGTACTAGTGATAAAAAGCTGAACTATGTTTAAAAACTGGAGCAGAAAGGATGCTCAGATTGTTTTAGTTTCTTTTCTTGGTATCTGGAAGTAGAAAATAATTTTCTGCAGAAAAGACTACTACACTATATTAAGTAAATTAATTACTCAAGTTAAATGTTTGACTTGAGAAAGGTTAGGGTTGTGGGGGTTTTTTGTCACTGAAATTAAGATTTTTTTAGGTGGTCAAGGTAACGAGCTGGTAGTACTCATCTTTAGAACTTTTGATGTGATAGTAAAATAATTAGTCTTAAAATACAGTGTAACAGATGGAAAAATTAAATTACAGTAGTTGTGATTTTTAATACATGTCTTTTGGTCATGCATTATGAGCAATGCAATTAGACAGCCTTTAAGACAGCCTGTCCTTAGTCCCATTTCCTGGACTAGGATGATGCTGTATGTTGCCTTCAGGATGAAAAATAGCAGCAGTGAACTTCAGCTACTCCTGTAACAGAAGGATGTAGGTCTTCCATGTAGTTGTATGAGATACCATTGGTCAGATTCATCTGCTGGGAGACAGACCTCTGTGCTTGATGCTCCCTTAACAGTCTCCTGTTGTTTACTGTAGATGGATGGTTGCTCAATCATAGAATTACTGAATGGTTTGTGTTGGAAGGGACCTTAGAGATCATCCAGTTCTAACCCCCCTGCTGTGGGCAGGGACACCTTCCACTAGAGTGGGTTGCTCAAAGTGCCATCCAACCTGGCCTTGAATATTCCCAGGAATGGGGCATGATACTGTTTCTATGGTAGATATAGAAAGCCAGGTGAGAGAAATTCCAACTTCTGATTGGAAGTCCAGGGCCTTGGTTAAAAAAAAAAAAAAATTGTATCTTAGCTTTAAAATATTCCCCAGCATAAATGATTTTGATCAGATGAAGTTCTCATTCTGGAAGATGTCTGCTCCTGAGGTAGATATGACTCTTAACATGTTAAGGGGCTTCATGTGTATGAATTTTAGTTGTCATGTGATGAATGTATGTTTTTGATAGCAGGGAAGGTGAAGAAAGGAGAAAGCTAACCTTCAAGTGTTTCCAAGAAGCAAGATAGTTAAAGGAAAGTGAGGCTCAAGAATGAGCAGCTGAAGTGTGAATCCAGGTAAATTCTTTGAATGGTTCCTTGAGAGTGTGCCAGAGGCTAGAAACTAGCTAGTGTTGTCCAGAAGGATGAAACAAATGTTACAGTCTCACCTGATGGCTTGCTCAAGCTGTTCTGGCTCCTTGCTGTAAATTGTAAATTGTATTGGCTGAGTTCAAGACCTAGAAATTTTGAGACCATATTACACAAATCATGAGGTAATTTAGAAGAACAAAGTTGGTCTGTCTCTTGACTCCTTAATTGCTCTTGCCAGCAGCTTTTCAATGATGCCAACAAACTTATTAAAAAGGCTTTGGCAGTTGTTACAGGACCTTTTGCAAGACAAAGTCACCATTATTAGAGCCCTACTGTGATAGGCACTTAGCTGCAAACACAAATGAGATTTAGTACTGCCTGAAAAATGTCTAGTGATGGTGACTGCAATGCACCCAAGTGAGATGGTGTTCGATCCATCCAAAAAGCTGTTGGTAGTCCCCAGCTCTCATCTGAGGTGGCTGGCCTCAAAATGGGATATTAAAGATGAGCACCATTTTGGACCCTGAAAAGATTCTGGGTGGCAGAGGACTTAACTAATAATATTTTGCTTTTGAACACAAAGGTGGCTTTCTAGAAGGACACCTCATGATTTGCCTTTCATGAGCTTGCAGAAACGGGGGAATCAGCTCACTGAACATCATCTCAAGACTGCTAGTAAAGTTCTCTGTCTGTTAAGTAAAAAACTTCATTTTAACTTCTAATTACAGTATTTTTCTGATGCTCTTTCATGTGTTCTGGGGTCTGAAAGACATGTTTAAGCTTTTAACCTCTTCTCATGGGGATTTTCAGAGATTTGGGCTCAAAATTTTTTAATCCCAAGCAAATTTTAGCTCCTGTAGCTAGGCGTAGTGCTAAAGCAGAAGATATGTGTTGTTTTTAGCCATTATCTGGCCAGGGAGCAGTGCACATAGGCATAACCTGGGTTCCTTGTGGCCCTGTGAGCAAAGCGTGATGGAATTCTGTGAAAATGTTAAAGCTGGAGATGCTTCAGAAGAAGGCCCCTACAAGATGAGTAGGCAAAGAGGCTACTGTAGTATGAAGAGGTGGATTTTCGCAGAACAAAACAAGATGTAGCTGTACATACTACCAGTAACCACATCCTCTAATGTGCCAAAGCTTGTGTTCTTTGCTGAACCAGACTTCAACTCTGCTTGGTTATTTGTTTGGAGTGTCTGTCTTTGTTGTGAGGATCAAAGTACTAGCTGGAGGTACATGTGAGGTAAAGTGTCTGAGATTGTTTCAGAGTTTGTATGACAACAACATTTTTAGTGAAGAGAAGAATGTATTTTGAAATTTGCATTGTTAAGCACTCCTTTTAATAAGTCTTTTAATAAGACTTATGCTGTGTTGGTTTTCCTGGTTGGAATTCAAAGGCTGAGGAGTTAATATTCAATTTCAATCCCAGCTCTCCTGATTTACTTGCTACATATTTTTTAATTTTTAATTTTTTTAAGATGCAAACCACAAGTTAGTGGTTTCTTGGTGTAGCACAGATGATACTGACTGCTTTCACATTTTTGCAGCTTTTAATGAATTTGAGCATCTCTTAGCATGGTGCCTGGCATGCTCTGAATTTCAGGATTGGAGCCTTGGGAAAGTTACTAGTTTAACCTTGACTCTTTTGATGCCAGCTTTTCTAGGAGGAGGAACTGAGCTGAGGTTGCTGAGATTTAGCTTAAAAATGTTGGAACTAGCAGAGAGCTGTTTTGTGTCTCTTCATAATAGCTGGCCCTGACAGTTTAACAGAGCTTATTGACCATCTGCTTTGTCTAGTTTGCCACATGGCAGAGTAACAACTAAGCCAAAATACTGGCTGCAGTGTATTAATTAAACAACTTGCTTGTGAACACTATCAAGATACTAATTTGATTGATGCTGTACATTTAACTTGAAGAGTTTTGTCCTTTCTCTTGCTGCAGTTGCTGGATACTGAGCTGAAGACCATGGGATAGGTGGTCAGGAAGGAGCTTTTTGACTCTGTGTTGGAGTCCCTATTTATTTCCTTGCCCTCTGTCTTCTGTTAACCCATTCTCGACAGATGGGGTCCGGAGTATATTACAGTCTTGTTCCCCTGCTGCTACTTCTGACTGCTGTTCTTTGCCTCTCACAAAGCTGGCAAAGCAACAGCTGTTTCATAATTTTTCTGTTTGAAGGGAGAAACATAGCAATAGGGGGATGGGGGCAGAGACTGAAAGACTAGTCATCTTACTTGCATAAGACTAGAGAGAAATAGCATTCTTGTCTCTTTTTTGAGAGCCAGTAACTCCTCTGAGAACAGATTTCATGTTCTTCAGTGTTTGTGTTCCTGGAAATACAATGCGTCTTTCTCCAAGGTGAGAGAAGTTGAGAGCTTTAAGCAAATAGCACTGGTTCTGTCTGGGTGCATGTAGCTGGAGGAACCTGACTGTGGGCTGCTTGTTAGTGTGACTAATTCTGCTCAAAGGCACAGCCCCCTGGGAAAACAGATTTTAAATCCAGACTGTGCTGGTGGCAGAGATGTGTGACATGCTCTCTGAAAGGGATGTGGCAAGACTTTGGCAATATTCAACAACTGTCTGCTTGATCAAGGGACATGCTGTAGGTAGCATCTCTGCATCTAGAAGCTGAATCCTGTTGAGCTTGTTATAATGAACAGATGGCTTGTTAATATGTTCTGCTGTGCTATGGCAAGCCATGCTTCTTCAAGGCATTGCTAGCTACTTTCATTGCAGAAATTTGTGTACGTTCTCTTCTGGTAATTTTCTGTAACAACGGGTAACTGTTCATGCATATGTGGATGTAGGTGTATATTTGTGGTCTGTTAACATGATCCTGGAGGGTTAGAGTATATATATGTGTGCATTGCATATATAGTACGCTCTTGGATGGTGTAACATGAAATAGTATTGCAATTCAGTGTAACATCAGTCTCAATGAAACTACTGTTTGGCTCTATTTTTAATATACCTAAGCTGCAGGAAAGGCTTTGCATAGTATGGAAAGAACTTCAGGAGAAAACTGAAAGACTGCTGTTCTCATTTGGGTTCTGTCTAAAAAGCTGTGTCTAGTTGGCTGCACACAAAACTTCTGATAACACACCCATGTTTTGGCCTCTGGAAACTCAATGCTAAGCAGAAGCATTGCTCTGATTGTGTTTGGGACTTCCAGGAGTTGCAGAGGATCCCAGGTAGTCTTGGTGTGTACGTTGCCCTAGAGAACAAGGAAACTATTTAAGAAATGAGATCTTGAGTGTATGTGTGAGATCTCTCCTTTCTGGGAATCTGTGGTATTTCTGATAATTGAAGGTGGCGCCTTCTGGCATTTAAGGGACACTTGAGAAAACTACATTCCTCTTAAAATCTTTTTCTCCTCCTCACATATTTTTCTTTTCTTTTTTTTTTTTTTCTTTTCCTCTCTATGTGTTCATTAAGATACTTAAGAGTAATCTTTCAGTCTTTTGTT
>VYZQ01019332.1:48706-61214 GCA_013400655.1 Mystacornis crossleyi
CTGGGAAAGAAAAAAGTGTTTCAAAGGTTTGCTTTAATTTCTCATAAATCCTTTTTCCATTCTGTTAAAAATAAACTTTGTTAGAACTGCTTAAGTGTGAACCTTGTTTTGCCCCGAAATTTCCATACATTTTCCTCAATGAATCCATATTCCACTTATACACATAGTTAGATTTCGTGTGTTTTGCATTTAAAGCGGCGTCAAACCACGACACACGTACATGGGAGTGGTACTGCTAAGAAGGGGCAGGGGGAATAAGTGTTCATCCTTCAGCAGCCTGGTGGAGTTCACTCTCTCCAGTTGAGTCCAATTGCAATTTCTCTGGTTTTGCTATTGCCAGTCTGGAAGTTCATCTATTTTAAGGGCCCTCATCAGTCCTGAACTTGGCTTTGTTTGCCTGCATCATCTTTCTGTTAGAGTGATTTGTGAGGACCAGCAGCTGTTACATGAGCAGCCGGAATTTTTATGGTTGTACTGGAAAATATTGCTTTTTTGTATATCTGAGGAGCAGAGGGACACCTCAGTGTTTGGGCTTGCTAACACTGTCATGATCTCACCACAGTTTTTCGTTATCTGATGTGAAAAGGTCTGTCATATGTTTGCTGCTGGCAAGAGAGTATGTTGTGGAAGATGATAGGCTCTTCAGCATTTAAAAAGTAAAGCTGTAAGTAAATTAGAAGCTTCAGGAATTACTTTGGTTTTCTACTTTTATACAAAGCCAAAACAACAGATATCTTGCCTTACATTGTACTTTTCTCCTTCTGTATGCCTTAAATTACTTCTCAGGCTATGGTTATGGAACTACAAAGCTTTTATTTCTTAAAAAATAAATTTAAAATATATGCATATCATCACAACTTATTTCTTTTGGAATGCCACTGGGAAGAACAGCACACTTTTTTCTTCAGCCTGTGACAATTTCCAACAATGCATATGATTATAGATTGCTGACAAGTCCTGACTTTGCATGTTTGTGTCTCTCTGAAAAATGGAGGCAAATATTTTCACATATAGTTGACATCTTTTTAAGAAAGATAAATCTTGAAGTGAAGTTGAAGCACGAGAAGAGAACAAATTTTAGGCTGACCACAGCAAAGTGAGAGTTCAGTTGAAAAAGTGTACTGTTTAGGGGTCAAGGGAGCTGAAATTGGAGTTCCTGGAGCTACAGGTTTACTTGGAAGGCAGTTAGGCTGATATCTTGTCTTAAAACAGTCTCTGCAGTCTGCATTTTCAAGATGGCAACACAATTTATAAGGTTTGCTGGCTGTTGAGAGTGCAATTTTTTGGCAGTGAGCAAAGGTTAGCTTCTCTTGAGATAGGTAAATGTGCCCATAGGGGGCTTCCTAGTGAAATGGGTACAAGAACGTGGGAGGAGTTGGGAGTCGAAAGGGTTTGCTGGAAGCTTTTGTTGTAGTTGGGCTTTGGACTTCTTTGCAATGAATTCTTCTCTTGCATTTGTGCTCTGGTGGCAAGGATGTGCTCTTGATGTGGAAATAGAGTGTCTCCTTACAACTCATTTTTCAGAGACTCTCAGGGAAGTGTGAATGTGTATACTTGAAACTAAATAAATGGCAAGGCATTTTGACAGACTCCTGAGAGCTTTTAAATGGAGGTATCTTAAAATGGTAACTAAAACTTAAATTCCTTTCAAGCATGCTACATTTAGATATAATAAAAGGATTTGGAGGGAAAAAAAAGTGGTTCAAAACTTGCTGGCAATTAGATATTGACTAAAACGAGATAAAAATGACATGACGTAGAACCCATGAGCACAGATGTCAGGTAGTGAAATGTGTGAATGAAGGGTGATGCTGCATGATGGAAATCCCAGTTAACAAACCAGCTGGGAAGATAACACTTCAATGCAAGAAAAAGATCTGAATTATTCCACTGAAAATCCCTATTTTGAAAGGAATTAGTGCAGCATTACCATGACAGAGAACATAGTCTGAACTTAACATGTTCAGCTTCACCTTCTAGCACTTACTTGTTTTTTCTGTCTTCCAGTGATACAAAATTTTCAGATGATACATTTATTCAATTGTGAAATGGTAATGAAATGAAGCTGTCTTTGTATGCTTCTTACTGGCTTGGCCCGTTGTCTGCAGAGAAATGTTGGGCAAAGCTGGCTTTTTCTAACTTAATAGAAGCATCTGCATTGGCATCATGATGACTCTTCCTTGGAGACTAGGCAAGAATTTTCCAGCCAGGAGAGGAAAGCACAAAGAGATATTCTGCATGTTAAAGGGAAGTGGCCATGTTTCTGTTGTGCTGGGCAGTTGCATCAGTGTCACAATCAAAACCATCTGATTTTTAAGGGTTGTCACAGTTTTTGCTGAAGTTGTCAAATACATGGTAAAAGAAGAGTAAACAACAAATTGTATCTGACTCTCAGCTTCCATTTCCCAAATAAACTGATGGAAGTATTTAAATGAATGATGGAGCCATGAACCAAGCAAGGCTTGCCAAACCGTGTTTTTTGGCCGGCTAGGGATCCCTAGAAGCTGTTCTGTTCCAAGTTAGAGCCAATTTTGGTTGCTTACTGTTGGATGCTTTATGGCAGGGGTTCTGAGCAAGTGCTTCCTAAACAGCTGCTCATACAAGAACTACCGTGTATGGACAGACCAGAACCAGCACTGCAAGTGTGTGACCCCTGACTAGTGTTTCAGTCACCCATTCAAGCAACAGATAAATACCAAACTAAAAATAGCAAGTCCAGGGCGCAGGATAAGTATTTTCAGTCACCTACATAATAGGTTCTTTTGAAAGCTTGTTAAAACACAGGGTACCAAGAAACTGATTTGATTAAAAAAAACACCCTAAGTAGTGTGTACATGCATTTGTTTTACCTTTATGAAATTCCATTTAGCAGCTAATTAGAGGAAAAGTTACTCCTGTTGATTCTTTGCAAATTATTTCCTTGGCTTCCATATAATAATGAATAAATAAATAATAAAATTAAAGACATAATAAAGTTAAAGACATAATAAAAAAAACTGAGAGGGAAAAAATCTTGAACAGAAGTGGGGAAAAGTAGAATGATATGTTATTTATCTTTCTTGGCCAAGGCACCTGCACAAGCCTCCAGTGCTGTTCATGGAGTTGCAGGCTGCATCCAACTCTGTGTGAGTTACCTCCCTGCTGCTGATGGGAGAATGCAGCCAGTGAAATGTGGCAGCCAGCCCAGGCCTCTAAATAAAGAGGCATGGGTTTCTGAAAGAGCAGAGAAAGCCCTCCTTCCAGCAAGAAAACGTGATGGATGTGCTGGTGACCAACAGTAGGCAGTGTGTCTGCTAGGGAAGCCCAGCCTCAACTCAGTTGGCAGAGTTCAAAATGCAATAAAACTTAGTTTTTCTCCTAACACATTATTCTGTCAATAGCAGCTTTGTGGCCCTGCTAGCAAGCAGGATGGAGAACTGTGGAAAGAGAGGAACTAAGGTTTCTTCTTCTGCAGGGGCTTTTCTAGAGTATTTGACTGAGGTCACCATGTCAATGTTTTCATACAGTCTATATAAACACAAAGGCTACTCTGAGAGTTGTGGTCACTTCGATGCAGAAATGTAAAGTGAATTTTAATGGCTAGTTTGCCCTTACTGATTAAAGAGAGCCCTGATCTCCATTTGAAAATCCCATTGCCACCACTCCTGGGCATAGGTAAGCCCAAATCTTCATTGAAACAGCTTGTGAAAATTATGATCCTTCTTCTGTTGCAAGTTGCTAATATTATAAGGCTCTACCCTCAAGCTGATGTATCAATGTTTTTTCAGCTACTTGTTCTTTTGTTGTTTGCAAAGTGGTACCATGTTTTATTTGAAGCTTTGTTTTGGCATAACTGTGTGGCACTGAGGCAGTTTAGGTGTGATGGGTAGACTCTGTTATGCAGTGGAACCCAGTAGCAGGGGAGCGGTCCAGATTTTCTATTGCTCTAATCTGGAAAACCCATAGTTTCATAGCCTCTATACATTGAGTTGTTCTCTGAAATTGGCCCTGCCTCCCTTTCCCTGAGTAACTTCACTTGAGTAAGGGTTTTGGCAGTGCTTGTACCTGTCTCTCTGTGCTTTAGCTTAACTTTCCCTTTCCCCTCTTTCAGCTGACTTTTTGACACAGTTGGCTGTCTTATTTTTCCCTCACTCCTTATACAGGGTTAAATGTTATGCTAACCACGTTGTGATGTAGGACTTAGCAGCTGACTTAAATTTAGTCCTGTAGCTGTAACAAGTTTGTCCAGAGGAAATCACGGTGTGTTGCTGTCATCTTTCTGCCCTCTAACCTTCTAATTGAAGGAAAGGCAAAACTGCAGTGACATCTGCAAAGACAGCAGCTGCCTCTGAGTTGGATGTCAATGCAGGCACGCTTGTCTTCTGGGGGAGCGTGAAGATATTCAGGGAAGCTGGGTGGGGAGACCTGTGCTCTGGATGTGGATGTCCTTTCCCTATCCTTTTTCATAAAGGCTTGCCCATAAAGAGAGCTTTCACAGGAATTGCATTGGGAGGATTGATATTCTTACTCTGCCCCAATCCCTAACTCTCCTTGCTGATAAGAGGGACCGCACCTGGAATAAGGGTGCAAGAGAGTTGTGTCTTTTTGTATCACCTGAGTGCCAGGATTATGCTGTTGCCATTTTTGTGTACTTGAGCTATTTTACAATAAAAACTTTGGGGTGCATTTGCTGCTTTAGAGGGGCTGACTCTTTGAATGGAACTTGTCATTGGAATAGCATCTGTTTGTTTCATCTGCTCACTTGAGAGCCAGGAGGAGAGGCTGATCTATGGCAGTGCCAGCTTGAGACAAACAACAATGGTTCACAGTGACTGAGGCAAGAGAAAGAGCCAGCTTGGGTAATGAGATGGAAGAACTTGGCTTGAGTGGGTGATCCTCCCCTGATTATCAAAAATATCAGTTGTTAATTGCTTTAATGAGCTTCACAACCAGAATTTAAGTGTTTTGTGTGTACCATATATCCATTGCCACATTAGTATATTTTTCACTTCCACTTGAAGTCTGAAGCTGCAGCTGTACCTAACTGCTGGCACGTACATGGACATTAAGATGCCTTTATACTTAAAGGATTCCAGAAATTTTCAAATGTTTTACACCATGTTTTTTATTTGTAATCATTTCCAAGTAAGGAAGTTTGAGCTGTTCTTGACTGTTGTTAAGTAACATTAACATACCGGATAAGCGTTCCGGTTTACCTAGGGTGACATCCTTATATAGGAGTTGTCCTGCTTGACATCATTCTGTTCTGAATTCCTTCCTCCTTCCCACCACCCCAAACCCCACGAATCTGTGACCCTCATGACTTACTCTTTCTAGGCACCTTGCAAAAGTACTGACTGACAAGTCATGTTGTCAGGTAACATAGCTCACAGGGGGAGCATGTCCTTGTTGTTTGACTCTAAATCTCTGCGTTTGTCATTATGTAGACTGGTTAAATCAAAACTTTGTGTCCCTCTTTTTTCTGCAAGGAACATACTGCTCAAACTGATCTGCTACCTGTATGACAGAAAAAGGTAATGGAGATGGTGATGGTTATGGAGGAGGCCAAGAATTCTTAACAGTGATGTTTCAGTGAGGGAAGGCTGACTAGGCTGTAGAATAGGCATGCTTTTTCAATTATCCAAGGAGTATGGTAGTATCTTTTTAACATACAAACCTATTCTTTTTCTTATAGTGTGTCTCTGGCTGGGAGCAGCACACACCTAACTGGCTTACTGGCCTGGATCTGGGATGCTGTTAGGTTATACTTTAGATATTTAGATGTTCCCTGGGTTCAGACATGAATCTCCAACAGATTTCCTAGTAATATGATGTGTACTTCCTAATATAAGCTTGGGGCTATTTGCCCACTTATCTACTACTAACCCAACATAGGGTGAATTGGCAGATTCAGACAGGCGTTTTAGCTGTTTCTTTCTTCTCTGAGCCAGGTGGATGTGGGTGAGCTTTGGTCTGGAAATCTAATTGCTGTGTTAATAAACTATGGCACTTGAATATAAATGTTCTGCCAACAGGCTTAGTTCTCTTGGCCGGAAAGCTGCCCTAATGCAGCTATGTTTTCTGGACCATGCAGTTTGTGCACACTGGCTGACCAAGCTGCGGTCCAGCTGTGCCTGCCTGTGTAAACACCATCACTGTGTGTTTAAGTGTCTGTCCATCTTTCTCACCTTTTCTGCAGCTTTGTTTCTATATTGCTCAATCCTCTATATTGCTAGAATTTGCAAATTCCTAGGTAAGCTCCTCCTCTGCTTCACAGCAAGGTTTGTAGTTCTCCATGCAGAGCTCAGTAAGCATTGTTCTTGGGATACTCTAGATTTAACAATTGGCAAGCACACTAAAAATGTTGAACTTGTCCAAACTGAAGTAATCTGAGCTGAGGAGGTTCTCAGTATGTGCCTGCCTCAGCTGGAATATCTTGGAAAGCTTTTTAGGTAAGACTTTGGTTATTTCTGATGTTGAGGGTAAAATCCGGAAGAAAAAAAAATGTGGTTTTCCACATTGCTTGAGGACTTTCAACAGCTGAGTTGAAACTCTGATATGTCTGATTGTGAAAATTTAGGAGGGACCAAGTTTGCTGTGCGTTGGAGATGCCTGTGGCCAGTTTATGAAAGTGTTCTCAGTTTAATCAAGCAAGTCCCCTCCTCTTTCACTCGTGCTTATCATGTGCCTGAACTTGTTAAAGTTTGGCAACAAGCTCAAAGATTGTCATATGTGAACAAGCTTGCTCTGTGGAGAGCTAGAAGGGGCTGGGCTCTTGCAGTTTCATCTTGGCAGGGAGCCCTCATCGCAGTGCCTGGGAGCTGAGTTGCTCCTTTTCCTGCTTCCAGCAGTCCTTTCTCTGTGTCGTGGTTTGACGCGCTAAACCAGCACACTCTGGCCTTCAGTTGCAGAGAAAGGGTACGAAGGATGGATGTAGAAGCAAATGCCCGAAAAGACAGGAGCAGAGGTGGTAGGATTTTGCAGGAAACAAGATGTTAAAGTAAAAGCTGAGGACTACATTTTTAAGAACAGGAGCAGAGGGCAGTGTGAACTTGAGAATAAAAGTTAGACTCTCGTTCTCCAGACCGAGAACTGTACACAGGTCTCAGAAAACCTTTCCATGCTTTACCAGCTACTTCAGGGGCCCTCGCTGTGTTTGCAAAGTGTTACCTCCCTCTAGTGGCGTGTGCACAAGGCTATGGACTGCTAGCTCCGGGGTGATGGTACATCAGATCTGGACCATACAGTAAAAGCACCGTGTCTTTGACTTTTATCCAGCCCTTCATACCGTGTTATGTAGCTGTAGATGCGTTTGGTGCACCAGTGAGATACTGGGCAGCTTGCATAAGCCATTCTGTTGACAGGTACGCGCTTAGTGTCCCTCCTTTGTCATATATTTAGCTGAATCCATGTGATGTCAGACTTGAAGACAGGCTCAGCAAAGGAGGTTTCTGTTAAATAGCCACACTGCCACAGATCAAGTATGATTATTCATAATCAGTAGGATCATTGATTCAAAATGAGTGGACAAATCTGGTAACTTTGCCTTGAATGTCTCTGCACTTTTATTCAATAAACAGGAGTGATAGAGGAAGATAGACTTGCTGTTGGTGGAAGCGGCTGCTGCTCTGGTTGGAACAGACTGGGTACAGCACGGGTTTTTCTACCTCTTAGCTGGAGCCAAGACTGGATGGCATGTGCTCAGGAGTGTGGGGCCTCATTCTCTGTATTGCCTTTGAGATTTCATATTCAGTGAGTGGTTGCTAATGAGATAAATGCCTGATGGGGGAGGAAATAATATGTAACTGCATGCTAAAGGTTGTGTCATACTGGGAGAAACATCTGAAATGTGTTCACTGATTATCAGCTGTACAAACTAATATTCACTGTTGCATGAGCTGCATGGTCTTTCTGGACCAAAAGAAATGGGGGATAATTTTTTTTTTTCGTGTCTAACATTAGATCATCGTGTCTGCTGTGGCATTACTGCTTTTAATATTTTAGGATTGGAGAAAACATGCTGTCATTTAGTAATTGAGTTTTACCACTGAGGATTCTTGTCCTTACTGCAAGTGTCATGAACTCTGGCACTTTTGAGTACCTTCTTGCTGTCTTCAGCATCCTTTCCTAATTTTCTCTTCCGTATACCAATCAATAGACGGAGCAGACTTTTTGTCTTGCAAATGACTTTATATTAGCTGTGTATTTTGACTCCACACTAGAATTGGCTTTAAGTAAAAAAGAGCTTTCTTTGATTCTGGATTAATAATTTTTGATCACTTAAACTATTCTCTTTTATATTTTCACTTTTTATCCACTTTTGCCCTCACGCATAAGTCCCCCAAAACAACTGAATGCTTTGACACGAGAAACACATAAGTTTTTCTTTTGTGTTTCATACAAATTACTATTTGGTCATATTCATTTACCTAGGCTAAGTGCTATCCATTCATAATCCCACCAGGTTACATATGCAACCAATGACTTCTAATCCTGGTAATTTATGGAATTTTTATTTGTCATCCTGAGACTTTCACCACTGTCTTGCAGGTGCCATCCATGTCTGCAGATGAACTTTTTTAGAGCTGCCTGTATTAGATGCCCAGCAGATGCTTGTTCTAAAATAAATAAAAGTTTTCATATATTAAATGGATATTTCCAGAGAAAATGGTCCTTTTTTCTGGGTTGATTTTGATCACTTACTGGCAATCTTCCAGGACTCCCAAGAGAAATCCCTGATTCATACAATCTGCAGCTTTCATACATTTGAATTGTATGGTCACCTTTCCTTCCTTTTCCTTCCTTTTTCTTTTGCTATCCTTTCCTGCTGTTTCCAAACTCACTATAAAAATGATGGCTTTAACTTTTCTTGCTGGATTTAACTTCTCCTTTCTTTCCTAGATTTAAAATCTAAAGCAAAAGTCAAACAAGCCTATTTAATTACTTCCCAGCACTGCAAATGAAATTATGCACAGTGAATGGCAGTGAGGATGTGGGATAATAGGCTAATTTGCCAGTTGGATTTGTAGTGGGAAGTTATCCATAGGGCAACTATTGCCCTTTAAATTTTAAAGCCTCCAATGAATGTTTAATTAGTAGATACTTGAAATGATGTCACACCTGCTTTTGCTGTACCAGAGGTGCTGTCTTCAGGGTCAGCAGACTGGAGTGTGCAAGTGTTCTTCAAGATGCCCCTGCAAAATCCAGCCCTTTGTCTTAAGCTGCTGTGGGAGCTGGTTTTGAAGGCCTTTCTCTGGTCTCACTAATGGATGTTCACCTGTTTCTGCTGCATTCACTTCTGCCAGCTGCAGAGGTTGTAATATCTTAAACTGCTACAGCTGTTTACTGCTTAATGCACATCTGTGCCCAAGGTCTTTTGCCTATAGCCTGCAAAGAATTCATGCAGCTTAAAGAGTAATGGGGCTGTCTTTCAATTCAAGGTTGAATTTAAATTGCATTAAATATCATGCAAGTTGTCTTTGATATTTTCTGACTTTTAAATAAGTAAGCAGAAATCAGCTGCCTGCATTGTTAATGCACACTGCAGAGGGTGCTTAAAAGGAGACTGTCCATCCTCCCGTCCCCCAAGAGTTTCACTTGATAGATGTTTGCACCTGAAACCCCACACCCTTTCTATTTTAGCTTTTCTGGGGGCTGCTCCCTGTTAGCATGCTGCTTGTGGTTTCTTGCCCCCTGCCATCATCTGCTACTTGCATCACTTTGTCTCCCTCTTACTGGAGGAGAACTGGTGGCAGTACTTTGGTATTTTTGCACAGCCTCATGACAGTAACAAGACCCTCAAAATACCATCCTTTGGCTATGCACAGACCCTTTTAGCCTTGGCCCTGCCCAATCTGTATCTAGCTGCTTAACTGTAATTAGAGCAACCAGGCTAATCTCACCAATAACATCCATCAAACAGAAGGCATGAATTTGTCTTTCCTCCCTCTGTCATTACAGCTGTTGTGGAGTGGTCAGGCTCCTGACCTAAGGACATGTTTTTCATGCCTAACATAAAACTCTTGAGATCGTGCAGGCATAGTAGTTCAGATGGAGAAAAGATGTTTTGATTGTTTGTTCATTCAGCCAAAAGTAAGAGCAAGAGTTACCTTTTTGGGCTTCCCCCTCCATTTGTGTTGTGTATCAGCAGCGTTCAAATCTGCTGTGAAGTGAAGAAAATACGCGTGATCTTTTACAGAACATGTAACTTAGTTGAAAGCCATTGTGTCAGATACATTTGTTGTTCCTTGTTTCAGAAATATTTCTAATTTATTTTTTGTTATCACTTTCTGTGATGTACAGGAGCTGTGTTACCTCTTATACCAAAGTTTCAGTGAACTGCTGGTGCAGTTGCCCTCTGAATTGATGGTGCTGTGAACCTTGAAGTTGTAGGAGAAAGTTGATTTGAAGAAGATAAGAGGGAAGAGGGATAGAAGCAAGGATTTCTCCCACTCAACTGGTACCATTCAGAGTAAAACTAACCTTTCAGAAGCACTCAACTTCAATGGAGTGTGATCACAAAAAAGCATTATATACCTTCAAGGCAATTTCCCCTCACTGCTGCCTTTCAGTGTTTCAGTTTGCTGGAATGCTGCTCCAAGAGGCAGAGTTCAAAATGTGTATCTGACAAAATATTCAATGTGCTGAACAGCACTTCTGAATGTAGACAGATGCACAATTTCTATTTCCACAGTTCAATGGATGTGTCTTTTGATAAGTTTACAGTATTAGCAGTAACTAATAACTCTGGGCACCCTGTCTTAACAGTATTTAGGCTGAGCTGCTTAGATAGAATGTTCAGGAGGTTTACTACCTATGTGGGGAATTTCTAGTTCTTGGTGTGATATGCGAATTAGCATAGAGTTGGGATAGTAAGCTACTAAGTAACTATACCACAGTTATGGATTATTCTTTATCCTTTCCAATTCTGTTGGCTTTTACTGAATATATACTGTGGAAGACTTTTCTTCCTCTTGTTTAAATTGCTAAATTGCAGTAGGTTATAAACTCCTGTATTGCCAGATTGCATTACAATATTTTTGAAGTATCTTTACTTCAGTTCAGCAAATGTCCACGCTTCCCTTCTGACCAGGCTAATTGGACAAAGGGTGTGCTTTGTGTATTTTTTTTCTTTAGGTCTAACTGCCTGTGTGACTGTGCGATCGTGTCCCTGCACACTTTCCTTCAGAGATGGGGAATGGGGAGCTTAATCATCCAACTTCTGTCCTTTTTCCGCACACTCAAAAAGATGTTGAACAGTTGGCATTTTAGCTGGAGTTTGATATAGCTAGTTGTTTGCCACTTTGGTGCTTAACTACTGTTAGATTAACTTGAACTAAATTCGTTGCTAATGTTTGGACTGTCTTTTACCCAGTAGAAGAATAATTTTGGTGTTACCTGAGGCAGTTGCTATTGAAGCTGTTCAGTTATTTCACAGTTGTTGAATTATTTCACAATTGTTGAAACCTTTGGAACTTGTTAGAACCACCACATTTTTGTCAAAATGTTTCTTTAAAGGATCTTGAAAAGTGTTCGTGGGGTACGAGAAGGCTGCTGCTGTGGTCTTGTTGCTTCATCCTGACTCTTAAATCCATCCTCCCCTTTGGAGGCTTTCAGGTCCCTGTTTTCATTAGGTAGATGCCAGATTGATTCCGCGTCAGTGAGTCGATTGATGACAGCATACTTGTGGGAGAGGACAGTCTTGCAGTGCCCATGTGTTGGCTTAGACAGAGGAGGGGCAACAGAGGAGCTGTGTGCCATGGCACTGAGGCTTCTGTCAAGGCTGGACCTGGTGTGGGAGAGAGGCTGAGACCAGAATTTCGTATGTGCAGCAGGGAGCTGCATGACAATTTTGATGAGAAAATATATAAAATGACCAGCAGAATATTTTTATTGTAATTGAAAATGCAATAAATGGTGATACCTGTGGATGGTGAATTCTCGTTGAGATTCTAGAGCTCAGGGGTCCTTCAAAATGTGTGGACTGCTGCTCTGAGTCAGGGAAAAAGGCATCTAATGTGTTGCTGATGCAAAGAGAGAAGTGTATGGGTGGAGGAGGTTTAAGAAAAATTCTCCAGAATACTCCATGCCTTAGACTTCACTGCTTCACTGCAGGTACTGAAAATATGAGTTCTTCTGATGGAGCTTGTATTGTAAGCCAACTTTAAGCAAGGGAGTTCTTCCTCAGTGTTACCAAAATAAGCAGTCCAATAAAAAATGCTTTCGAAACAATTTTGTGGCTTGCTGCAGTTTTTATCTGCTTCCTCTCCCTTCTACTTCTTCTTCATCCTCTTGCCCAGTACTGTGAGAACAGCATGACTTGTGCTGCTGGCCATGAGTTAGTAACACATCCTGCCTGTGAGCAAAGGATTGCTTAAGAGCTGTCACCTCCTGTGAGGCTGGGGCTTGGCCTTCTACTGGCCTGGGAGCACGGAATCAAGCGACCGTCCCCTATTGATTTCCTTGTCTGGCTCCAGGAGGATGGGGTTGTGTGCTATCACTAGGCTGCTTTTGGGATTAGTTATAAGAT
>VYZQ01019332.1:87818-105462 GCA_013400655.1 Mystacornis crossleyi
AGCATGTTTTTCATTTGGGAGGTACAGTAGTTTGTTACCAACCCACACATACCAATAACTTTGTTCCTCTGATATATGTACCTAAAAAACAAGCCTTTCAAATAGATATAGCTGTACATATGCTGTTACCAACTGACAGTGTCTGTTTTTGTGAGAAAATGAAGCTGTTCAGTGTTCTTTTGTCTGAACTCATTTAACTCATGCCTTCTAAACTCCAGTTAACCTTTTAATATAGGTTTCACAGACATCAGAAAAGCTTTAGCACCTTTGGGGAATTTTTCTGGTGCTGGTTTAGACTTAGAACGAGACAAAAAATTATCTGATATTGGTAAAAGGCTATAACTTGTTTTTAAGATTCCCCTCTTTCAAGTTGTCTCAAAGGCATTTGTTTCCGATCAACAATGTACCACAGCAGTGATTGTTTTATAATGGTAAATCCTTAGAATTTCAATAATTTACCTCAAGTGTCTGCTCTCTCTTTTGTCCTCTGATGTGCCTTGGCCAAGAGCTGGCACTTAACATATTGTATTGATTATTTCTTCATCTATGAAGTTGTACAATCAGCTCAGCAGTTAATCACTCTGAGGCTGGATTTTTTTGTGCTTGGCACAAGGACAATGTGTTTTAAAATATATGTCAACTCTTCAAAATTAAAAGTTTTAATGCCAGGGTTGAGTGAAGCAATAATTGTTTTATATTTTCCTCTCTTGGTTACCTCTGAAATCTGAAAAACCTGAGTGCTTCCTGAAATTAGTGTGATTTTTTCAGTTCTTATCTTGCTAGCTGCTTCCTAATTCATTTAGTACTTGTATTTCTTACAGTTTTTATTTATAGTAGCATTTGGTATCTGCTCTAACAACTGTTCACCCTCCCTCAGAATTCTCCTCTTGTGCTCTCATCCCTTTTGCAACAGAAATTCAGGTATGTCAAAATTATGCCACATTTGCAGCACCAGGAAAGATAATTGGGCAGGGATTCAAGAAAGATCAAATAAATCAGATTAACCCACAGTACTGCTGTGTTTTCTTTGCTGGAGAAAGTTAGACTATCATGCTCAGCCCACTCCTGAGTTTCACACATCTTCTCACACAAGCAGACTCTTCCCTAGGACAGTGTGTTTATTTTGGATGTTTAAGCACCCAAAATAAAGCACTTAAAACTCTGGGATTTGGTTCAAATATCTCAGATGGAACTCATTTATGAGGTTGGCTTTTCAAAAAAATAAAGAAGTTTGGGGCTGTCCTTTGTATCCAACCACTGAGTCTTGTTAATCACAAATTGTGGAGAAACTGTCAAATACGCAGGGAGGCAGGGACCCCAGATCAAACAGCAGGCGTGGAATATGTCGAACTTTCACTTCTTTCAAAGTTTCCTCACTGTCTGAACCTTGCTCATCTCAAACGCTCAAGAACTGTATGACAAATAATGTAGGCATTCTGAGACTGTGGAGTCCTGAATCTTTTATAATGCTTTGATTATTTCTTGAGTTGCTTTCTCAGGGACCACTTGTAATTTGTTCATACTGTTGATGTTCCTTCCCATCTCAAGCAATTTCAGGAGCAGAAATCCTAGGAAGGGTGCTGGGCTTGTTACGAAAGCATTGAAGTTAGACACAATTGGGGAAATAACATTCGTAGATCGACCTTACTCTTGGTCTGCTCCAGTGCCCTTCTTGATGCATCTCATGTAGCCCATGGAGCTCTCCCGGTGCTGGTAGAAGCTCAGGCCTGCTTGTGGACAAAACCCTATGAGGCAGACAAGCTAGGTAAAATTAAAACATCCTGGTGTGACTTGGCATTACATGTAGTTTACTCTTTATCCATTTCAATGCAGGCTACTCGTTCCATTAGCTGGAAATCAACCTTCCTTTAAAGTAGGCTGATGATGGGGACTTTTATATAACACTGCATCCATGCTTTACTGCAGTACATAGGGACCCTGGTGGAAAAAAGCAGTTCTTGGGTGAGTACTAGAAACAGCCAGCTCTCTCTTTTTGGTATAAATAGTTGAGGACAGAGAGAAGCAAGCTCACTTTTAATATGTGTTTAGATTAAAAGTAAGTTGCAGTGGCGCCTAGCTAACACCCCAAGCAATTATACTTCCAAATTTTGCCCTTTGGGGACAGAAAAAGGCTGTCAAATGCTGGGCTCCCTGCAAATCAAAGAAGTCTTTTGACTTCTTTTCATTTTTAAAAGGGTCGCTTACTGAGAGCAAACAACTCTAATAAATGAATCGTAGTTGGTGTTTAAAACTTGGCAAAAGGTTTCAGAGCTGTGTAATGGCATTTGGGAGATGGATACACAGCTTTCTATGCCACGTTTGTGGGGAGCTCCATAGGGGAAGCAAACTGAAACTTTTTCATTATATCCTTTTTCTGTAAAGGACAGATTAGTTGTGGGGTTTACTTACCCACAGATCTTTCCCTCACAATTTGGGACTGCAGTGCTGCTGAGGGGAAACAGATAACCAGTGGTTACTTTCTCTATAGAGCTTTGGACATGGATAATCTTCCAAGAATCGTGTGAGTGCTGTTGGGAGTTATTCAAATTAAATGGTTCAGTGGGAACCCTCCCCCTGTTAGGGTAGTGCAAGAAATTGAAAGGGTTCCCAGAGAAAGACCAGGGCTGCATGACACCGGTTCGTCACACGTCAGACAACTCAGAGCTGAGCCAGAGGTAAGTGCAACAACAGCACATGGAAGACTTGAAGTTATTTACTTAGACCTAACAAATCACTGAGCTCTTGTATTTAAAGACCACAAAATACTTTCCCCCCTGTTTGCTGGCATTAATTAAATGGAATTTAGTTGTTTGCTTCATCGATTATTCTGGTGCCTGCTCAGCTGGTCAAGCCTGAGATTTCTGTCCCATCCATCCTGTTCCAACCTAAAAATCTCTTACCATCTGACATTTTGTGGTCTGTCTTCTGCGCTGCAGGTCTTGGAGAAGTGTTTCCCACAGGAGGGTAGTGAACAGCATTTTGCATTAACTCACTGCCATGAAACTGGATGTTAGTTCCTACTACTTGCATTACCCCTACATGGATCATGACAGTGTGCTATCCATCACTGCTTAGGGAAAGAGACTCCAGTGAGCACAACCTGCCTACTGGCTCCAGCTGGGACTCAGGTAAAACACACAGCTTCTCACACTCTCACACCTAAAGTGGTGTCAACAAGTCCCATGGCTGAAAGCCCAGGCAGGGGTGATGCTCCCTCCTACAGATTGCAGGTGGGCCTGTCACCGGTATTTAGTCAGGAGCAAGGGGCAAGGAGCAGCACTTCCTCTCCTCTTCGCAGAGCTCCGGACAGTCAGTGTGCCAAGACCTTTCTGTAAGACAGTCTGTTGCCTTTAGGAAAACAAACATGTGAACTTGCCTGCATCTAATATTAGATCACATTGTCAAAACAGGTTGTGATCAATCTCTTTCAAGAAGGAAAGGAAATCCTGGTGCCCCTTGTAAACTTTAACAGTAGTGCTTCTCAGGACAGACGTTTCCTAGACAAGGTGCTTCTAGTATCTAATGGTGTATCAGTATTTTTCCTTCCCTATTCCCTGATTTCTAGTTTCCTAAAGGAGTGGAATTGTCAAAAGCATTCAGGAGAAAACTACAGGAAGCTGGCAGTGACTTGGAAAAATGAAGCAAATCTGCAGGGAATCTCTTGGCTGATTCAGTGGCTTTCTAACATCTTTCCCTTCCAGCTGGACCTGCCTCCTGGTAGCAAAGGCCCTGTCTAGGCTGAACACATCAGAGACAGCACACTGACCTCTTTAATTTCCGAGGATTAATGAGGTTTTACTGCTTAAACACCTAAATGAATGCTGAGGAGCTTTGCTCACATTTCTCTCTTTTTCTGTCCTCCATCACCTCTCAGTTATGACTCACTGGCAGGAGTCATAAATAATGTAGTGTTTTTAAAATACCTCTGAAAAAAATTGAACCATGAAGTATAAGATCACTTGTGAAGGGAGAGCTGTGGCAGATGTAACAAGTGGGAATCCTGCTGAGGCACTGTTGTTGTTTGGCTATATTTCAAAGGTTTAAATAGGATTAAGGTATTTATTATTATTAGTGGGCAAATAGTCTTTATCCCTCCAGAACACTAGAGATACACTGTTTTTTTTATGCCATAGAGGAAAACTCTATGGGCAAATACAAGGTTCTTGTAGACTAAATAGTCAAGCTTGAAGCTTATGCAGACTGAGGATTTCCTCTTACTAACAACACTGCTCATTCTGCTGCAGCCTTGTGTCTTGGTTTGAAAGACAGATGTCTGCCAAGGAAGGCAGGAGCCTGCCTTGGGATGGAAAATGTGAGCCCCTTCCCTCTGAATTATTATAATTTTGAAATTGAGGGGCTTTCAGGCAAAGATATGGGGAATAGGAATAACAGTTCTTTACTAACATATGTAACAAAGCAATAATACAGAAACACTGGTGTAACCTGACAGAGTCAGGGTAGGACCTGACACCCTGCCGGGCAGGGTGGTGGTAGCAGTCCGGTTAGGGGATAGCTGCAGTTCTCTTGGGGTGATAGATGTGGTTCTGTTGAAGTGGCAGTCCTGTAGAGGGGTCTGGTCTTCCTCTGAAGGTCTTGTAGCTCTTGTAGCTCTTGTAGCTCTTTGTAGCTCTTGTCCTCTGGGAATCCAGTAGGTAAGGGCTACTTGTGGTATTCCAAACCTCAGTTTATATCCAGGTGGGAATGTTTGGTTCCTCCCCCTGGGCAGAGCATCTCACAATGGGATGATGTAATTTTATGAGTCATGCAGTGAGGTTAAATGGCCCATTAACAGAAGATATCTCCTGGAGGGAGTTATCAGGGATGTGTCATGGAAGAGATAAAGAACCCTGCCCCACCCAGTTTCAACAGATGGTGATAGAACACACACTTTTGGTTACATCTTACATTGTAACCTAAGACACCTTGTCAAGGCCAAAGGCTGAGGCATTCATAATTAACTACTGATTTGAAGTGCCTCGATTTATTGGTGTTCCAGCATGGGGCACTTTAAATGGACCTTTATTTTTAAGTAGTGCTCTTCACAATGTTTCATACCTGGAGCACTATGAATTTGAGGCTCCCAGCTCGCTGGCCATTCTTGAAAACCTTTGGGATATTGATGGATGAATGAATAGCATATGCCTAGGCAAGAAGGTCTGTGACTTCTTGGTGCTATAGCATTGAAAGAGAAAAAATAAATAGGAAGACAGGCTTTATGGTTAAATAAACTGCTGTATTCTGACAGGATAATGCTAGCATGTAATTGTAGGGCAGTCGAAAGGCTTTTTCCCCCATGAAAATCTCGGGTTAAATTAAAAAAAACCCACCCTCTCAAACCACTGTTACCCCAAGAACTCTTAAAAATTCAGTAGGTAGGATTATGTAAAATACGCATTTTACACTGAGCACTGCTTCCTCCTTTGTCCCTGATGTGTGTGCAGGACTTTCTGCTATTTGAAGTGGGGAAAGGCATTTTGGTGTGGTTGCCTGCCTCAGTTCAGGGCATATGAATATTTTTTGCTGCTGAGCATGGTCTTCCTGGTGTGTGGAGCAGAGCAAGGTCATCTGGAGCAGCCTAAGGAAGGGAATAAATCAATGAACCAAGCAAAGGCAGTCGCTGATAACTAGCTAAGAATAAAGAGTCAGGCATGGGTATGCAATGTTCACTGTCAGCAAACAGAGCTTGAAATCCTCAAGCCAAATGGGGCATTTCTGAGCTCAGGACAGGCTTGGAGGAAGCTGAGTTGTTATTGGATCTCGGGATGCTGTGGTCTGAGTGAAGGTCAGCTTCAAGCAGCATTTGCTGACAAGTGCAATAGATGAGTTGCTGTGTGAGCTGGCTTTAATGGACTTGAATGAAATAAGAAACGTTGGACCCTGAGTGTTGTTAAAGGGTTTTATGTATGAAGCCATTATCTCTTCGTTTTGTAGCCTCACTGTATTTGCCTGGCTGGGACATGGCAGAAAACCTTGTGGACCTCTTTCTGACCTAGCTGGGGGGTAAGAAGAGACCTGAGTGACTTCAAGGTTTCCAGCCCAGTGAGTAGCCTGAAAAAAACTGGATTATTCAAACGCACTATTAAAACACTATAGATGCTTTGGGAAGGAAGTAGCACATGCGAGGTTTCTTGATTTAGTCTGGTTTCAGATTCATGTATTGCTCTTTTTTTTTTAACTGCCTGCTCTGGTTAGGTAATGCTGCCTTGACATACTTGCTTTCAGATGTTGGTAGCCTGCATTGGACCAGGGCTTGATCCAGCTCAGCAAGAAAGTAAAATGAAATATTCCTGACCTGCTACAGAGAAAGCGCCACATTGGTCCTTGCTGTGCTTGCCCCCATGGGGCACTCCACTGTTTGTCCCTTTAGCCTTCAGGCTCTGGTGGCTGTCCTCGTCATCCCTCACCCATACCCTGACCCCTCCTGCTTTGGCAGCTGGAATTTGCCCACAGGGGAGGGTGACTGAACTGCCTCCTGCCTTGCCCCCATCCTGTCCCCAGGGCTCTGTTCAGCTGTAGCATCTTAGTGCTGTTCATCACTATGAGGAAGACGCTCAGGTCTCTGGCCAAGATGAGAACTGGTGCTTTCAGCCAAGCAGCTGCACAGCATCCTCCTGTGAGAAATTACAGGGATCTCCCAAGCTATTACTCTGATGCACCTGAGTGGTATTCTGGGGCTTTCCCCTGTTTGGCAGGGAGGCAGTTGCAATACAAATGAGCTTTGGCTGCAATAAAGATAAAAAATGTGATATAAAATAAATAAAGATAAAATAAAGATAAAGGATATTATCTCCTCAAACTGTGATTTGGTCTTGCTGTTCTGCCAGCACTCTTCTGTGTGGCCTTGTGAAACTTGCTTCTGTGCATCAACCCCCCCTTGCACTAATGGTCCAGGGCTGGTTTTGTCACAGGGGTATTGTCAGGATAAATGCAGCTGAGGCCACAAAGCACTATGGCGACATGAACCCCTAAGTGTCTTGATTGACTGAACACAATAAACAGGATGTCTCTGTCACCTAACACATCACAGGACATCTCACTTTCACCTTGATGAAGTAAATTTTCTTAGCTTGCCTGGAAACTGTGTTGATATTCTAAAGCAGAAAGCAAAACCAACCCCAAAGTCCAGCGTATAGAGACAAGAAAAGTTATTTTTAACAGCGTGGGAAGTGCTGTACTTACAAGGCTAATGCTACCCACGGAACGTGCCTTGCATTTTGCTTAACAGAAGCAAAACCCTCTCGAGTTACAGAGCTGAAGGGGAATAGCAAGCTAGTGTGCTAATAATTCCCATGTTACTATTTTTAAAGTTCTGCCTGCGTTGTTTGTAGCATTGTTACCCAGCAGTGCCTCCTGATGCCAGGTTACTTCAGGCAAAGTTGGTGTTTGCACTTAAATCTGTATTAATTTTCTTCCTTTTTGTTTGCTTCCCTCCCCTCCATTATAGGGTTATGCACTTGTACATAAGAAAAACCAAACTTGTAGCCAGAAACTTAACTCTGACAAAATTCAATTTTGTTGTCTTGTTCAAATACTCAGAGCTGTATTTACAGAGTCCCAGCACCCTTCACCTGCTTTTGTGGCCTTAGTTGTGGGTGCACAAAATGACTTCTGTGAATTTTTTTTGCCTTGATGGCTCCGTTCTTTCCTAGTCAGCTTGTATGTGAAAACACCACTGAACATGTTCAGGCAAGCTGATGGGTCAAATAATTAGAGGTACAAAGGTCCTTTTATGCATGCCTGCCCTGGTCCCCAGTGGAAGCTCCCAGGGAGGCTTGGTCTGCTGCTGTGGGGCTTGGTGGAGCCTCTCCTCTGCTGACAAAACTGCCTGGGAAATCTGGTTCCCTTGCAAAGGCTCTGTGATATGTACCGACAACTGTGAGGATGCCCTGAAAGGAGAGCTGCTGGAGGAGCAAGCAAGGCTGTTATTAGCAATAAAAGCTGAAACATTTATAAGAGTCCCTCTGAAAGAAAGCACATTTTCTACAGGAGTGGAGAAAGCCGAAGTACAGCTTGTCCTCTGCAGTAACACTGTTTCTTACCCCTTCTGTGCACAGGGAGATTCCCGTACATCCCTTGCCTGTCAGCCTGTTGGCGCCGTGATAAAGCGTCACTTACCTGGAGGCGGCAGGACTGCTGACTGCTGCCGTGTTCCTACAGTGACAAGCAGCCTTCCCAGGTGCTTGGAGCAAATAGGGAAGGGGGAGAGCTGAAGGGGAAAGGAGGCAGCTCATTTTTAGGGTCTCAGAGACAGAAGATGTGAGATGGAGAGTAGGGAGGTGGGAGCAGAGAGGTCTTTATATGTTGAGCAGTCTCGCCACAGACTCAGAAGCCCCTTGCTGTAGTCTCCCATCCGCCAGCACGGAGAGGTGTAATATAAAGTTTATACCAATGCACTATTCCAGTCTTCATTTTTATTCGGGGGGGTTAAATTATTTATGTGCAGCACAGCAACAGCTGAACCTGCTGTTAGAAGGTACCTTGTAAGACCTTTTTAAATATTTAATACTTACTAACTGAACGAAGCAAGCAAACAGGAGTAGCTAAAGTGTTGAGGATGCACTCAATTTTTAAACAGTTAAAACAAATTAGGCAACACTTCAGAAGACAAGTGTACAAAGGCCATTTGCCTCATACCAAGTGGTCTGCAGAGTGACAAGAGACCATCTGGCTGATCTGGATTTTTATGTGGGGCTGACCGCTCAGTTCAGTGGATGGTGCTCTTAGAATGATGATCCTGTAGAGTCAGCTGCTTGGCAGCTCCTGGATCTATCTTTTGGTCAGCCACAATGGAAACCAGGTGCTTTCCTTTACAAAGATGCATCTGCTGTGGGCAAATCTCACTGTGGTATGTCCTTGTAGACCTACGCTGGAGCTCTCGCTCTGCCAGCTTCCCTCTATTTTGCCTTCTGCGTGGGTGGATGTTGCCAAAGAGAACAGATAGCAATCATGCTTCCCCCAAGCAAAGAAAATAGAAAACATTCCCTGGCAGCTTTCTTGATTTCTTATTCCAAATTTGTGTTTATCTTATCAATATTCATGGTGCTCTGTATATTCTCAGGGTATCTCACAGGCCACTGTCAGGCTAAGTAGATTCAGGAAATCTCTGTTCTCTGTTCTCAGTAGGGGTTGTGAAGCAACTGGACTTGCCCAAGATAATGCAGAAAGTACAGGGCAGGGGGCTTTGCCTCCAGGTTTGCTGGGTATATTATTCTTCCTGGCTGCTGCCGCAGGAGCTTGGCAGGGTGTCCCTCCCACTGTTGCTGGTGACATCCAGAAACAGCAAGGGGCAGCCGTCTGCGTGGCTTTACAGCACCTGGGTGGGAGGAGTGGGTATGACTTACTGACCTCAATCCTCCAAGAAAGGCCAATAACTTTTGTAGAATGTAAAACAGTGATCTTGTGTCCCTGCTGAGAAGGAGAGAAAAACCAAACAATAAACTCAACACCCAGCTCAGGCCTGGATGCAGGAACAGCCCTGTTTAGAGCATCTCCTCTCTGTCCACTGAAACCAAGGGGCAGGAATAGCTCTACCAGAGTCAGAAAAGGTTGTTGGGTGGACTGAGGACATATCTGCACCTGGGTCTGCACTGCCAAACACAGACTGCCCAGGACAGCTGCCAGCCATAAGGGTCAGGGATGAGGTTAGCACAGAGGACAAGGGAGAGAGCAAATGTGTCCCAGGGAAACACTGCACTTCAGCTTGGTCTCTCCTCACAGCAGGAGGGAAGATAATGTGTGACACTGGATTGCTCTAGAATAAAATTATATGGACAAGAGCTTGTGTCAAGCCAGAAGGTCTGTGTCTGAGAAGAAGATAGGAACTGATTGTGTGAGAAAAGTGCAGGAGAGAAGCATGTGAGCGGCAGGGAACAGCTTGAGACGAAATGAAAAAAAAAATGGAACAGGGTGCAAGCAAGTGACATCAGATGTAATAAAAATTCAAATAAAAATCTTGGCAAGGACTAGGGAGCTGAGGTGTGGCTGAGGGAAAAGAAGATATAAATATTAGAAATAAATAAAAAATGTCCAGGGCTGCAGAAACAGTGGAAGATAATACGATAACATTAAATAGAGCAAGCACTAGCACTCATTTGCTAGGATAGATCAGTGCTGTATTTATTTGAGTAACATAAATACACTTCAGGGTTGCTTGCAAGGATTATATGGCCAGAGCCTAGTGAGTGCTGGCTGCAATAGCTGACAATAAATAATTACAAGTGGGAGGGCTAGAGTTACTAATTATTGAAATTTCCTGACCCTGCTCATTATAAGATGCTCATTTTGGTTATTTATAACTCTAAGAAGGCATGACTGGGCTGTAATTTTTCATAGCAGCTGTCTGCCCCAGGCTGAATGTGTCTGAAAAACAGCATTTCAAGACAACTGGGACGAGACTTGGGATCATGAAGAAGATGGAAGTGGGGACAGACAATAGGAGTATAAAAGCATCCCTAGTGTGTCCAAGGATGAAATCAAGAAGACAAAAGCCCAGCAGGAGCAAAGACTTGAGGCAGGCTTTTAAGGGTAACAAAGAAGGAATCCTGCAGGTATGGTAGCTCCTAAAAGAAATACAGGGTAAATATGGGTCTGCTAACAGAGAGAGGAGGCAGCCATGTTTGACACAGAAAAGGGTGAAGTGCTCAAGTAGTTGAAAAACAGTTACAGAGAACGCAGGACCCAAATCCCTCCCCAGTTATCAAGGGGCAGTGCCCACAGACTCTACCATGGGGTGCTTGGGTTGGACAAAAGGTAAAAGGAGATGTGTACTGCATAGGTAAATCTACCCAGGGGGGTTTTGAAGGATTTTTGGGGCTGAGATGGACAAAGCTGTGACTGACTTGATGCATCTTTGCTGATAGCCCTGCTGTGAATGGAGACTGGACTGCCTCCCAGCCAGCATCTCCTTGGTGCTCTGAAGCTGTGGTGGAAAGTGTTGCTGTGACTATACTGGAAAAAGGTACGGTGACTTTTTATTTGAGAAGCTTTAGTGTCTCTGTATTTTAGCTTTGAAAGGTAGAAGAGGTCAGGTTTTGGGTCAGGCGTAGAGGACCCAAAACACTGTTCACCAAAGCCGCCTTTACTTCTAAGTCTGTGTTGACAACCCAGCGTTTTCCTCTTTGACTCTTACTCTGTCAGGAAGTATGTGCCTTGGGCAAAATATCCCATCTTCCCTGGTGCTGCAGATGGTAAAAGAAGCAAACCAGGTTTGGCTCTCAGTTGTGCTTTTCTTCCGAGTGGCAGCAGTCAGCTGCATGTCTAAACCCTGGCAGGGTTTGCACGTATTTTTCCCCATTTGACATCTGAATGCTTCTGACACGCTTGGAGATCTGATAGGATGACAGTCTTGAAAAACACTGGAGGAAGCAACTAATTCTTTCTCTGGAGCAGGGATTAAGTTGTGCCTCATGCAGAAAAGTAAAGGGGTAAACCAAAATAACTGCGAAGTAAAACCCAACAATTCTGTGCAGCAAATAAATGGAGGAGTCCTGTGGAAAAAACAGACGCCACATAATAAAACCTGTGCAGTAAACAAAAACAACTGACAGAAGTAAGTCTTTTTTTCTCAGATTTCAATTACCCATGTAGCAGCTGGTGCTCAGTAGTCAGGCTTAAGCAGGAAAGATCTCTGCAGCAGTCTTGCACACCAGCCTCTAATTTGCCCTGAAACCAGGAGAACAGCATCTTGGTAAAAACAGCACTGGTATATTTGTCGACCCCCTTTTAACCTAGCAGGCCCTTGGCATGTGAGGAATAGCAAACAGGCAACGTACCTGTCTATCTTCTGCCTCTGGGGCAGAAATGTTACCGATGTAGTTACAGGAATTCAGAGATGTGGTTTCAATGTATTTTGTCAGAGACAGAGCCCAGCCAAACAAGCTGAAGATCTGAATCTTAGCACAGAGCATAGGATATTCACTTGCTGCCTCATGGAATATCACTCTTGGCCAACCCACAGAAGGGAGAATCCTTACGCAGGTTTAAAGTCAGGAACTAGGGCAGAAGAAAATCTTCGGTTCTTGGAGTGGATTAAAATCGCCAGAGGAGCTTGTGGGGTCTGTGCATTCAGCAGATTTCTATGTAACCTGGAAAAGGGGTTAGCTGTGAGCTGCCAAAATTTGCTGATGGCATTAAATTGTTCAAATTAGTAAGAAGCAGGACCAGCTGTGAAGACATTTAGAAAGAAGAACCTTGTAATAGTGGGTGACTGAGCAAAAAAGAAAATTGCGTATGACATTCAGCATAAATGAATGTTCAGGGATGCATGTAAGGGCAAAACAGTTATGACTCCACATATAAAATGATAGCCCTGAGAAGAGCTGAGGGAGCAGGGAGATATAGTTCAGGAACTTGATCTGGGATTACATCAAACACCTGAAACCACTGGTAGCGGTCAGTACTCAGTGATGGTTAAATAAAACTGACATGTGCCATGTTAGGAGTTATTAATGTGTTAGGGAACAAAACAGAAAATACTAGTTTTGGTAGAACAGCACTTTCTGCTCTGACTTTACTAGACTGGTTTCCTGGAGACCAGGTGATGAGTGTTCACACCCTTTGTGTCATTCCATTGTCTGAGACACAGAATGGGGAGGGCTAATAAAGAAGAGGTTTCTCCTCCTACTATGTCATGTCAATTTTCCTTTGATACCAAGGACTTGTTCCTCTTTCAAAAGAAGCCAATTTTGCAATGTGTGGAGAACAACATGAGCCCTCCAGTAAATGCTGTGGGGGGAACTCAACAGCCCCTTCTCTAGTTCGTCCCACCCCAAAGGTTGCATGAAGGATCCCTGCTAAATGCAGTAAGGGCACTACAGGTGAAAACTGACATTGGGGAGAGATTATAGCTCAGGACTATCTTTAAAAAGTGGGAATCTTCAGTAAGATGCAATAAGGAGTTCTTGGAAGAATAGAGTTGAATAGCATTAGTGGAAGGAATACTTGGAGGTCATTTAATCTAACCACTTTCTGAATCCAGCATTAACCTCAACATCAAAATAGGTTGGTCAGGGCCTCTTTGTGATGCAGTGACTGTGTTGAGCAGTTTCAGTGCTCAGCCATGGGCTAGTCCCAGTGCAACAATTCCTGTGTGGATCACTGTGTCTTGGCCAGGCTTGTGAAGAAGAAATGAATCTTGCAAGGTCAGGATTTTTCTTGTATCCATTCACATTATCTGTTTTTTTGCTGGGGCTGTGATGTTGGCACTTCATGCAGGATTGAGATAAAAGGACAATTGAGTTGCCAGCCTGGGTTGGGAGGGTTAATGGCAAATACGTGCTAAGGGCACTTCAGGCACTTGAGCCTGTCCTGAGAGAGAAGTGATCGGGTAAGACTGACCCCCAAGTGCCCTGCACAAGGAAGGCTGAGGAAAATTAGCAACTTTTCCTGTCCACGCGAGCTAGTCCTTGCCCAGCAGCTGAGTGGCAGGAGGACACTGACTGACTGACTTGTGTGTTTTCTCTGGTGGCCCTGAGAGTACCTTCCCCAAGAGACATAACCTCTGGGCCTTGCTGTCTCCCAGAGAAGCTGAGCAGTATGTGGGCCTTAGGTGAAACTTCTTACTGGATTGGAAAAGCCAGCTCTTGCTCCCTATGGGTCATTTATTTTCTGTCTCCATTACTGTTGTTTTGACCACTGCTTCCAAAGTAGGTTTGTACTGGGAGTGAGGGTCAGCGTGTGTGGGGATTAGAGGTGGTGTTCCAAGACAGTAGACGTGGTTGTATTTTAAATACTTCTTTTGACTGCTTTCCGCATGGTTTGTTGAACAGGATGAAGAAGCACAAATGAAATCAAGTACCCTGCTCGTACATGTCCCTTCTCAGTCCCCTAGCTCAGCTTCCCAGATGTGTTCCTGCAGCTTCTTGCTGGTGAGCTCATGTGGCAAGGTTAAGGTGGATGACCTGAGGGCTGTGGCAGGACGGTGTCCCGGGAGTTGGGCACAGGCGGCAGCCAGCTGCCTGCTGCTCCCCAGCTGTGTTCTCTGCTGTGGCCCAAACAGGGGCTCACGGGCTGGCTTTAATATGTGCAAGCTTTCTGCCACCTGCTCACAGAATGAAAAATTAATATGCTTATGCACTGACTAAATTACGCTGTACACTAATTCCTGAAGAAAATGTTGATAAGGGTGCTTTGAGAAAGGCTTTTTAATATCCTTTCCAAGTGACTAAAGGAATTCCAATTAGACCTTACGTGTCATTTTCATTTCCCTTGTCATTGCTGTCTAATTCTGAAAAATGCTTCCATCTCTGCTGCTTTCATGTATCATCTGCTTTTCTTATTTGTCCACCCATAATCCTGGTGGGTGACATGACAGCTATTTCCATGGCAAGAGCATTACAAATTCTAATAATATCTTTCACTGAAGTAGCACTTTTATCCCTGGTGGAGCTGTGCGAAATGAAGTTTTATATACATCATTTCACCACTTCATATGGTTTTCTAATCTCGCATTGTGCAGCTCCTGGTTACCACATTTCACCTAACTTGCTGAAAAAAAAGCCCACAACACTCCTTTTTTTCCTTTGTGGTTTTGATCTAAAAAAAAAATCTCTTTGGCTTGAAAGTACAATTTATTTAGGTTTTGGATTGGAAACAAAGCTATTCAGCATTTTAAAATGTTAAGAAAATGTCCCTATGTGCTAAAATAAGCTTATTTTAGTTTGTGTAACCAAAAGTAAACCCTCATCCAACCCCTCCGAACTTTAGCTAGACAGCTTTGCATTTGATTACTTCTATCCCATGTATCTTTACTCTGAAAAGATTGAAAATAGATTTTTGTGCTGAAGATTTTATATTAAATAATTGTTTTATCTGCAGTTGAAATGCAGCTACTTTTGCAAGGGGTGTGGCCAGTGCTGAGCACTGAGCTGCAGCACTGCGCAGTAGCTGCCGGGATGCTGTGAAGGGAGCACAATGCCCAGGCATTAGGACAGAGAGGATTTGTGTAGGCTGAATGTTAATGACTCAAACTGCAGTTTTTCCAAGGCACTAGGCTCAACTTCTCTCAGGATGGAGGACAATGAACAAGAGATATTCCTGGCCAAGTGTCATGGTTTTAGTTCAGCACAGATGTGGAGGGAAGGTTGCTGCTCAATGCTAGCACTCGTTTGTTGGGGGGGTTTTGCAGTATCTGTGATTTCTTTGTCCTTGCTAATTAAAAATATATCTGTGAAATGAAGAAATAATGAAAAAAATATACAATTACTTCTTTGGGTGTTGGCTTAGGGCAAAAATGGTATTTCCTAGAATTCCCTAATACTTCTGCTCAGTGACTGAATATGAGTCGTTTAAATTGGATAACTACGGCTGCAGTCTCCTCTCGAGAGGAGAGAGGAACTAGAGCTCATTTGTTGAAACTCTCCTCTGCTACATTTATTCTCACACAGTACTGAGCTCACTCTTGGCTGGTTTCTTATTTAATTGCTGTTGACCAGGAATAATTTCACAGACGGCAAAAGACTGACACTGCAAAACAGTGCCAAAGAGGACTAAGTAATGCACAAGGACTAAAAGTCTCCTTGTGCATTACTTATTAGTACGCTTGAGAACTAAGAATATAATTTGAGTCAGTAAAATGTTCAGGGAGTCACTCCTTCATAGCCCCATCAACTTTCCAGGGGTGGCTGTGCAATTTGTATTTTGCCCCCAGAGAACCTGTGAGCTCAGTCATGTCCAAATCAGAAGTACTTATGTATTTAGTCCATATTTGAGTTCATTTTTATTAATCCAAGGTTAAGTATGGATTGCCCTTTTACTCTGTGGCATTACATCACTTAAAGGAAAACTTTTACTTTTAGTTGTCCTATATTTTGCAATGTCTAGCCCTGACTATCCCATAAAGAGGTTATTTCACAGGCAGTAAGTACATGCTTTTTGTTAAGACATGCACAAAGGACATCAATGAATGTTTTTTTAAACCACTGAAAGCTAAAGTGAATACTCCGTGAAATTCTGGGGGAAATCACAGCATGACCTGTCCACTGCTCTTGCTGGCCTTGGAGCCAGGCTGCAAAGAAAAACACATGTGCAGTGGTTTAAAGGAAAAGGAATTACACAATATAGAGGGCATGGCACAATGCGCTGTGGCACTAGACAGTGTCCTTGGTCATACAGAAGAACATTTTTGTACAGGGGAAACATGTTGCATTTTCAAATTTATGTTGTATTTGAAAGGGACCTGCAGACACTGTAGCTGTGTGAAAAACCAAAGAAAATTTGGTTACATGTTCAACAGCAAGATTGCCTTCTTTTGATGCTTTTGTGTAGATTTTGAATGCCCTCAAAAGCAGAGAAGTTACCCTACGAAGCCCTTAATCAGTAGACTGAAAGTTACAGGTTTGAAGAACACCTAATTATGATGTTAGAGATAGCTATTTCTGATATTTTGAGATCCCTTATTTTGTGCTTAAAATGATATACAAGGCAAAAATGCCACAAATCTAACTTCAGAGAACTTGTGGCTAATAACAAAACAAGTAGTAGATAACATCTTTGATCTCAGTGATAACGAAAAACTTCTGGAAAGTGATCATCAGAACTGTGATGTAAAACCCCAGAGCATTCTAGGATTCACCTAGATTTTGGGAACTTTTTCCCTGCCCTTCGCTGCTGCCCTGCTTAGAAAAGCTGATTCTGCCGTGAGGTGTGCACTAGGGACAGCCCAAAAAAAAGCATCAGGCTCTGCTTTTGCACCGCTACTTCCATTTTCACTGCTACTGTAGAACTCTTTTTCGGAAACTTTTTTTTTTTTTTTTTTTTTTTTTTTTTTTTTTTTTTTTTTTTTTGGATAGCAGTTGCGTCTAGAATCGGTTAGATTGAGTATCTCTGCTCTGGAAAAAGTGCCTTCAATTCTTCCTTTTTCCTCCTTACTTTCCTAAGAGGAAGTACCATCTATTGTGTACTGTAACTAGCTGTGCCAAAGCATCTCTGTTTTCAGTCTGGGATCCCTTCCCTGCTGTTCCAGGGCAAATCTCACATTCTTAAGCAGCTCAGTTCAGTTGCCTACACAACAGCCATCTAGTGCTGTTTAAGTGCCTTGCAGCATCAGCAGATGTGACACAGAGTCTGTGCACAGCCCGTTCTCTACAGAGGAGCAGGGTGTTGTACCCCGGGTATCTTACGGGGACTGAGGAGAAGTTGTGGATGGCCCATCCCAAAAAGTGTTCAAAGCCAGGCTGGATGGGCCTTTTAGCAACCTGTCCCTGCCCATGGTGGGGGGCTTGGAAATACATGATTTTTAAGGTCCCTTCCAACTCAAACCATTCTATGATTCTATGATAGTTAGGCAGGAGAACTGGTCCCACCCTCTCCTGGTGGTATCCATCTGTGCCAGTGTTGAAGTGAGGACACATGGATGGATGAACCTTGGCTTTCTAGCAGGATGCTTGCCTTGCAATTCCCACTGGCAAAGAGTCTTCACAAGAGGAGGTGATGGGGCAGAAAGGTAGGATTAAAGTGTTTTAGGAAATAAGGACACTTCTGGGACAAGAGGGACATGTGCAGGCTATGCCGTGGGTAAAATGAGGTCAGGCTGTGCCTCTGAAAAGGCTGGGAGGGAAATAAACAGATTGGAATGAAAAAGGAAATGAGGCTGCCTGTGGTCCCTCTTGGCCAGCAACGCTCAGTGACAGAACTGCGGAAAAACAAA
>VYZQ01019334.1:4526-16281 GCA_013400655.1 Mystacornis crossleyi
TCCAGACAGAAATAACACATGAAAACCCCACCCATGAAATGCAAACACTTCTGTATGTGATGTTACAGAAGCCAGGAGTTGCAAAAGGGAGTGAAGAATGAAGAGACCCTTCATTCCAATTCTCTCTCCTACTTTCCTCTCTTTCATCCATGTCACTACCAGTTACAAAGACAAGACATCAGCAGAGAAATGTTGAGTTTCTTTCCAGAGGCCTATTCCTTGTCTGCATGGGGTGGGAAAGCCAGACAAGATCTTTTTCATTATCCTTCTCATCCACTTGCATGGAGCTGGGTCTCAGACAGGCTGGGTCATAGAACAAGTGCAATTCAAAAGTTTCTATAAACAAGAGAAGGTATTGGCACCTACCTCCTCTTGTTTGCATTTATTTATTTTAAATTTGAGGTAGCCAAGGCAAGGTGACGTAAGTTCAACTTGTGGGATTCCTTCCCACTCCATCCTTTTCACAGACAGTAGTGTCTACGTTAAAAAATTCTAGAAAAAGAAAATCTAGCTATTAAGCAGATGGAAGTGTGAATCATAAAAAAATGGTAGGGAACGGTGAGACGTACTTGCTGTGTTTCTATTCTTGAGACCTTCCTTGAGATGAGGGTGGTGTCTGAGGAGGAAAACAAATCTCCTGGGACAGCTGGAGCCTTTATCCAGTACCTTGCCTTAGCCTTTATCTGCTTACCTCCTGTGGTTCGGAGCTTGTTCTGGGTAGGAGAGAAAGAAAGCACACAGGAAAACAGGCATGAAAGAAGGCATTTTAAAAATCATCTAGTGCACTCAATTCTTTCAGGCTGAGGGCAGCACATGCTGGTGAGAAATGTGAATCACATTGAGAAAGTGCCAGAAGCCTGAGGTTTGCTCCTACCTAATTGGCTTGTTAAGCTGTTAAAACTGAAAGCACCAAATCCTTGGATATTTCTTGCCTGTATTTTTTTTTTTCCCGCATTCACAGATGTGAAAAGAAACATGCATGGCTAAGATCTGATACAAAACTGGCTTTGCTGTGTTTCACCTCCTGTGTGATAATGTCTTAATTCACTTTATTCTGTGCTAGTGCAGCACTCAGTGCAGCGGGGTCTTGAGCTGCGCCTGGGGTTTCTGGTAATGAGCACCATCACCACCATCACACATGAAGCATCTAAACCACTATGATGTGTGTCTGCTTAGCTTTTCTCTTTGGAAAGTAATGTTATTAACACCTCATTTCTGTGTCTCGTCTAGCAGCTGTTATTTTTTAGATTTTGATAGTACTAACAGTGATCCGTGCACAGTAGGTCTAAGCAATTTAAAGTAAAGAGATAATCCATTATCAGTAAATACCCACACAATGTATTGACATAATGCCTTTACCTCATTCTCTCTTTGCCAGTCACCTAAAATTGTGTAGAATCCTGAAATCACAAGACACCTTCCACTGGCAAAAATGCTAGATGAGCGTAGAAGTAGGTCTTTATCAGACTTACAACCATCCCACTACTCCAAATCACTCACCTCAGGTCACTTGTGTATTTGCAAAATGCTTATTTCTGAAATATGAACCAAAGTGGTATAATTTTTCTCTTTTAGTTTAGCTGACATTCATGACTGTTTGGCTGCTATAGATCATGTGCTATGGATACCATATCTCTAACTGAGCCACCTCAGAGGATGAAATCAGTTAAGAGCAGCAGGATTTTATGTTAAAGCTAAAATCCAGCTGCTCATATTAAAGTGACTTTCTTTCTCTGTTTTCCAGGGATTTCGATAGGAATATGCTTATTTCCATACTTGAATCTCTCACTGACTGAAAACTGCCTTGTGAACCACTTATGGTGTCCTGAATCAAAACAGCTATGTGTCGTCTGTGTAGTTCCACAATCTCGATTTTTTCATGGATTTTGTGCTTTAACAACCACCATTTCCTGTTGTGTTAAGGAAAGAAGAATGCCTAATTCTGTAATAAAAAAATGGGACATTCAGTGTTGTTGTGCTCAGGACGGGGCCTCTGAGAATGTTCAGAGACAAAAAAAATGTGAAAAAATATAGAGCTGGAAAATATTTTTGAGGCGTTACCATTTTTAAAATTTTTTTTTTTAATTTCAGAAGCACTTACATCTTATGGACTTGTCAAATGATTTATCATCCTCTTTCTGAGGCTGTCCCTGATGCTGTTCTTCAGCATCTGATTTTTATGAGTCTTATTCCTGGTTTCTAGGTCACTGAGCCCAGAGGCAGCTCACAATTGGTTGTTGCCTCAGATGCACGCAGAGTGGGGGATATTTCCTCTTTATCTATTAATGTGCAGTTAATGCAAACAAGTGATAAAGAAAATCTGTAGCCTTCTTTTTTTATAAGTATATTAAATGTGTGAAGGCTGTTAGACATGAATACAGAACAGGAAATAAGATCAAGCCAAGCCAGAGAGGAATCAATAAGTGATACTGTTTTATAAGAAAAAATTGATTATTCCTTGCAGCGATTTGCCAGAGAGGCAGATTTCTTGTTTTCTCAGTAGGAACTGAATTAACAAGTACAGAACAGAAGTAAATTTCTGACATACACATTTAAGAATTAGCAGTGTATCTTGCTGTCAAATATTGTATTGTTGCAATCACCAAACAAAGGCTCAGGAGCCTAATGATTTCCAGTGTAATGAATGAGAATTTGACTACAGCCAAATGTCTTGGGGAGGCTGCTATCTCCATGGGGACTAAGTAGTTAAAAGGGTTAGTAAAGGTAAGAGCTGAAAACATTTTTTTAAGTTCATTAAGCTTGAGGTGACCCTACAATGTGTGCTTGCAGCCCAGAAAGTGAACGGTATCCTGGGCTGCATCAAGAGAAGCATGGCCAGCAGGATGAGGGACGTGATCCTCCTCCTCTACTCTGCCCTCATGACACTCCATCTGGAGTACTCTGTCCAGCTCTGGGGTTCCCAACATAGGAAGGACGTGAACCTGCTAAAGTGAGTCCAGAGGAGGACATGAAGATGGTTAGAGGGCTGGAGCACCTCTCCTATGAAGACAGACTGGGAGAGCTGGGGCTGTTCAGCCTGAACAAGAGAAGGCTCTGGAGAGACTTTAAAGCACCTTTTGGTACCTACAGGGAGCCTGCAAGAGAACTGGAGAGGGACTTTTCACAAGGACATGTGGTGATAAGACAAGGGGTGATATCTTTAACAGGGTAGGTTTATGCAGGATATTAGGAAGAAATTCTTTTTTGTGAGGTGGGTGAGGCACTGGAACAGGTTGCCCAGCGAAGCTGTGGATGCCCCATCCCTGCCAGGGATCAAGGCCAGGTTGGATGGGGCTTTAAACAACCTGGTCTAGCAGGAAGGTTTCCCTGCCTGCAAGGGGATTGGAACCAGGTGATCTTCAAGGTCCTTTCCAACCGCATCCATTCTATGATTACCATATATGTCAATGTTTTCTTTAGGTTTTTGCAAGACATGCAGAATAATTTTGTGCTCACACAAACTCTCATTTTACAGGTTCATGAAAGTATAATATACAAGGCACATTTAGGGTCAAAAGGAAATTCAATTAAAAGGTGTTTAATTCTAGTCATTTATATTCATACCATAATGGAAGTTGTAACACAAAGCATATCTACGAATATTTGTTTACAAGTAAATGAGAGTTTGTAGGGCCTTTTTCTCCACTCATTTAGTATCTGCTGCTTTCAAGCATTTTGTGACTGGATTTTATGAGCATGAATGATCATAGAGAGCAAGTTTTATGCTCCTATGATCATAAGGAAAATGTGACTTATGTGACTTGGGGAAAAGGAGCTTGCTTATTAGATGCAATGTTTCCAAAAACCTAGGGATAAATACATTTTCCTTTGAACTAGAGAGCACAGTAAGACAATGAAGCAGAGATTTCACCTCTATAGTATCGAGTATTGGGCACTAAATAAACCATTCAAGGTAACAAACACAGTGGAGAAAATGGAGATCTATATGGAAAAGCTATGTGAAAAGAGAAATAAAATTTGTCAGATGTGATTCACTGTGGACCTTGCTGAGCTGTGATGCTGAGTTTCTAAGTGCTTTAGCATTCTAGAATTTAAAGTGAATGATGATGCCTCATTAAGAGATTTTCCTTAATGCTTATTTGTCTAAGCCAATTGTTTACACTGTCCTCACTGCTTGGGCATTTGCCCAACAATCCATCTGACGGTCCAGGATATGCCATTTCTCTAGGTGACTAGTGGCTCAGGGTGTTTTGGTTTGAAAAATACAAAGGGTGACACTTCTCAGGTAACTCAAGTGCCTCTCGAGTATGTTCATGTCTGGAAACTGAGGTTATGCAGTTTCATGTTTAAGCCCACATTGGAAATATACGCAGGATCCCTGCATACAGTCCCAGGAACTGTGGCAGTGGCAGCCAGGACTCTGTCCTTCAGAGTACCTAAGTCATGAAGTTTAACTAATGTAAGAAAATACAAAACCAATTCTTAAATCTTATGCCACTGCTTGTGACTACAGTGAGCCTATTTACCTACAGACAGGACATTACTCCCTGAAGTTACAGAACTATGCTAAAAATAACCTCTTTCACCCTCACAGAGAAAACCCAGCTCTGTTACAAGTCAGCTGCTGGATAGTCTTTCTGCAAATCCCTTTAATTAACCAAGCTATGCTGATTGTTGTCACCCTGCTGCTACAAAGTGTAACCAACCTTAGTGCCTGACAGGATACAAAACCTCAAAGACATTGGACTTTTCCTGAGACAGAGGCTGGCTGCCTGCCGATGAGAACTGCTACAGATTATTTATTCCCAGAGGAAAGCTGACTGACTTGACATGGAAGTCAGGAGTGACTACAGAGCTATATTATTTGGGGCATTAGAGCTTCCTCAGAACTAAATGGATCCAAATGACCAGCTGTTGTCATGGCCATTGTCACATCACAAACATGGCTCCAGGTTTCTTCAAAGCGTAGGCGAGGGGCTGTGGGGAGGAGGCAGCGAGACTGCCCCCGCTGAGGCTGAGGGGTTTTATGCTTGTTTCACACTGCTTTATTTCTTGTGGAGGAGCACTGGCCAGGGGGAGACCAAGCCAGATCCCTGGGGCTCAGGCACTGGCAGGAATAAGCAGCCACTGTTTCACTACTTCCAGCAGTCTGTTCCATGCCCAAACTTGCTCCAGACCTTAGAGGAGAATTTCCTCTGCTTGCAGGACTAAATCAACTCACTTCCAGCTTTGGTTTTAGCAAAATCACTCACTTACCCGGAAATCTGAGCTTGGGATCCAATTGCAGTGATAGTCTATTAAGCAACATTTCTTTCAACATGAATGAGCCTCGAGGCAGTCATAGCTGTAACTTATTAATGAGAATTAAGTAAATGGAAAGGAACAAAAAGCATATTCTGTTCAAACTCAAAACATGCTGTGTGGAAATTTTTGACCTTAGTGAAAATTTGCATTCTAGGCTAAACACTTTGACAGCATATGACTTTACATGGCAACAAAGCAGAAGTCCACATCTTGAAATCTCCATCAATTCTTGTTCCCAGACCTCCCATTCTGTCTGGATTGGACTGGGGAATAATGGCGTCACATGTAAAGAAAACTTTCCAGGTTTTTTTTCTCAGTAGGCAACTCCACACATTAGTTCACTGCTCATGAATGCATGGGATGTACCCACTTGTTTCAGTGCAGCAAGGCACAGGCCAAAGCCCTTATCCCCTCAGCAAATTCATTCTAAGAATATATGTTCAACTCACTGAAGTTGGTTGTGTGATTTTTTTTTTTTTAAAGGCTGCTAGACTGTGGAGACAGACAGAATATAAATTGACTCATGGAAGCATTTCAAATCTTAGCACACACATTTGTGAGCTTGATTTACTAGCATACATCACGACAGTTATGAGTATATTTTAAACAGAGATACAGTCTGTCTCTGAAAGATATGCCTTGTCAATTGTGGCTGAAAACTGTATGTAATTTTAGAGTGATTTCTTTTTTTGTATATTGATATTGCAGTGATATCAGTGCTAGCAAATTAGGTAGATGCAGAATTCTCTGAAATACTAGCTAAAGCCAAATATACACTATTTGTCATGTGATATCTGTAAAAATCCTTGGATGTTATTTTAACTTTATATTCCATTCAGGGGCAGGCGCAATGATTAGTTGGAATATGTCAGAGCAAATGCAATCAAAGTAAAGTACACAGACAGAAAGAAGGTGGCTAAAAGGGTTTGGCATTTTTGAATAAGACAAACTTTGTTATCTGCACACCAATATTTTGCACAGCTGTGGCTTGTAAAGAGCACGTGCTTCTTTATTTAATTAACAATGCTCATAACACAGTATTTAAATATAAGCAGGTTGGTCATTTTGCAGTATCTCTGCTAACAGTGAGTGCATAAGCAAACCCCAGATGTTTTCATTTTGTACAACGTGATACTCAGTGGGCATTGAACAGCACAGAAGAACAAACCACCGCCCATCCCTCACCACACTGCAGCTGTGTGTAGCTGTGATGGTATAAAAATATTCCTGCCATTCATCACGTGCCAATCTCAAATGCTAACTCAGCTTATAAAAACTTGTTTAAGTGAAAATAGTGCTACAGACTTGTAAGGATATTGTTTCTCTTGGGCTAGGTTTCAGTTGTGCACTGAAGATAATCAGAAGTATGTTGTCTATTTCTGGTCCATCTAGTGATAGAAATTCCTTGCAAGTAATTTTTGTCCTCTTTCAGAAAGACTATGCTTGAATAATCAATGGAAATTTTACTACTTTTTCTTAAGGCTCTGAACCTTGTAAATCAGCCAATGATTCTGTAGCTCTGTGTACTTGAGTGTTGGCTAGTACACAGCATTACACTGAGATAGAATAACCCATAAATCTCATTTCTGGACCTTAGATGAGATTCAGATTTTCTGAATGAAATAGCAGTGGGTTTTTTTGGTCACTGTTTTCCTCTCAGAAGATGGGGAAATTCAACTGTGAGTTTTGGGTAGTGGGACAATGGGACTGTGAGGCTGATAGAACACGCAAACTTGCAAAAACCATCTTCTCAGTTTCGAGTGGTTGGTGATCCCTCTACTCAAACTAAGATGTAAGTTCAAGACCCTAAGCCAGTCCACAGACATCTCTACTCATTGTGAGAGTGCACCGCATTTCCTGAACCCCACCAGTGTAATTTATGACTCTGTAAAGCTTGAGAGGGTTTTTTTGTGAACCTTTGCCCTCCTTTTGTAAGAAAGGTACAAATTTGAAAGGCTATCCAGCAGAGAAAATTGCATCACTATTTCAATGTGATAGGAACAGGAGAGAGAAGGGGTGAAATGTGTGGCAAGGTTCATAATTTCTCTGTGCCTGACTCAAGGGGCATGGGATTTGGACAAAATAATCTTTGCAAAGACAGAAATATTTGTTGAGTGAGACTCAAATATATAGTGCAAAAATTGTCATGTTAGCATGTCATCTGATGAAATGTAATGAACGGTGTATTATTTGAGGCATTAAACATTGTTCAAAGGCATGGTGTATTATTTGAGGCATTAAACATTGTTCAAAGGCATGAGAAATACACACCATCTTCTGAAAAAGAGCTTTGGTACTTCAGGATGGAAAAGCAAAATATACAGGTGAACAGAAGGGTCTGTGCAGTTGTATGACCTCTCCCACCGATGGCTGTGAGGAGGTAAACAGCACTTGCAGTATATGTGTAATATGAATAAGGGGACTGTCACCCCGCTGCTCACCACAGAAATTATAAATGGAGTGTTGGGGATGGTTGTGGCTTGGCAATACGAGATTCTTCTGCTTATATTCAAAAGATATGGACTAATATCAAGTCTTTAAATCCACACAATGAAAGAATTTATTTCTTGGAATATCTAAGGTAGTTTCAGAAAATTTACTGCGTTTTTCTGAGAACACAGAAATTTAAAAGTTCTTTTTCCATCACAAAATGAAAAAAAAAAAAGGAAAAGAAAAAAAGCATATATGTGTGCTTTCTTCACTTTATCTCTCTTTTTTAACACTTTTCCCACAGAAAATAAGAGATGTATTTTTTCTACTTTCTTGCAATGGTTTTTAAACAGTTCATTTTTAATTTCAAAATTTTTCTTTGACTTTGAGGAAAAAAATCTGCTAAAATGAGAAAGCAATTCCTGTTTTAGATTGGAAGGGCTGAAAAAGGTTGTGTAGAAAAAGAAGTGTTATTGTAACTACAAGCAAAGTATTTCACACAGTTATGTCAGAAAGCAAAAAGAATTGTATGGAGGCAAATTACATGTTTGAAGCCAGTTGCATAGTGGAAAGGAAATGGTAGCTGATGGGAAAATGAGTAGGCAAGGAAAGAGCCTTCTTTGTGAGGTATTGAAAGTAAACTGTTGTGGTGAACTTGATATTTTTTAAGGACTGGAAAGACAGAAGATGTTCTCAGCATTATGACTTATATTTCTTGGAAGATTTAAAGAAAATAGTTCCACCTGAATATAAGGGAGAACTTCTTTACTGTGTGAGTGAGCTGTGGAACAGGTTGCCCAGAGAGGTTGTGGAGTCTCCCTCACTGGAGATATTCAAGAACTGCCGGGACACAATCTTGTGCCGTGTGCTCTGGGATGACCCTGCTGGAGCAGGGAGATTGGACCAAATGACCCCCTGTGGTCCCTTCAAGCTGACCCATTCTGTGACCCAAATACAAAGACAAAGGAAATTAATACTCAGGGGTAGATGTCAGAGGGAATTTCCTTAACCCAGGGTGGGTCACTCTCTTTATAGAAAATATTTGTCTTTCCAGATAGAGAGAACTTATGAGAACTTGCACTGGCATAGATTGATAGAGGCAAAAGAAGACTATAGTGGAAAGAGGCATTGGTTAACCTCCAAACCAGCATGCTGTACCAACCTTTGGCCTCAAATCTAGTTATTGATCTTTTAGACTGTCTTTATTCCGCTGATTCACAGATTTTATCTTTTCTATTCACTTGTATGAGTGAGAATATGAACCCTGGAAGAACGTCAGGGAAGGGGGTTGCTTTCTTGACATATATAAGGCTGGTATGTGAAACTGAGATAGAAAACCCTCTTTTCCATGGCGGTATCTGAGGGAATAGCACATAGCAATGACAAGCTCAGTAAGAAACAGTTAATTTGTGGCAGCACGGATTTTTACACTGCATTATCGATATGCTGAGGCAGAGTGCTTCTAAAGACATTGTTTCTGACACTGATTTTCAGGTACATTACCTGTTAGGAGACACTCCAAATGAGATCCTTAGCAAAATGCCCTGTGTCAGTACATGAGTAGTGAATCCAGCTGCTTTTTATGTTCCATGTGCCACTCCAAGTTTTCACAGTTTGCCCTGATCTCAGTCAGGCCTCTGCTTTGTTCATTTTTCACTAAAAATGCCCAACCTACCCATATAATAGCCTAGGTTTGCCTATTGCATTATGCTCTGGCTCCAGAAAATAACCATATCAGATTAAGTTACTACACTAGTCCTTTTAAAACAAGGTGGGCATAGGATGGATAGCTGTTGGCCAAACTAATGTGTTTTCCCTCCTGGATTTTGAAAATTGAGACTATCTTTCACGGAAATGCATGTGGAGCCAACACTCACTGCTGTTTGCACAGTGTGTGGTGGATATTTAGATACCTGAAGGCAAGTATCCCTATGAATAAACTGTGCTGACTGGCTACGTGCCAGGTCCCCCTGGACCTGCTCTGTCGTGATCTCATTAAAGTATCTTTTAGCTTTCATTAAGGCAGAAAGCAAACACAGGAATGGCTGTCAATCTAAGTCTATTTTGCACTTCTGGGGCCAAATCCTTTCACCTCACTGAAACAAGTTATTTATTCCACTGAAACCAGTGAGTTATTTCTGTTAAGATTTGCTCTTGATCAAAGTAGAATGACCTGATGCTGCCACTAATTAAGCTTTTCTCTGCTGAACGTCAGCAGGGTTCAACAGATGTGAAGCTGTCTTCTTGCTGAGTACCTCCTCACTGCAGAACTCCTCAGGCCTCAGATGGGTGAGTCTGAAATGATGGCTGACCCTATTGATTAGGTTGCTTTAAAAGCAACAAGGAATGATTCCGAAATCAGACTTGGTGATCTCTTGCTCTCCCATCTGTCTCCATGGGAATACCCTCTGGTACACAGCCTGACACCCAAGCTTTGCTGGCAGCCAGCTGAGGTCTTGAGTGGAAATCATAAGTAATGGGAAGTTATTTTACACTGAGGCTTAATATTGCAGAGGAAAACAAATCTATTAAGTAGGCTTCTAGTGAAAAACAAGACCTGACAGTTGCAAAGTATTACACGAAGAAACAAGTAAAGCATTAAACATTGTCTGATCTAGAACTGTTCTTTTCTTTTGCTTGTTTGATCTGACAATAAAGTGGCTAATTATATCAAAAAACCAGTTTTAACAGAGGAAAATTCTAGTGACATCAGACTCATAATAAAAAAATTCATGCCACTGCTGTAGCAAGTTGGATACTATGCTGCAAAGAGTCTAATTTGTAGAGCATTTGGATAAAATGAAACTCAATGCATCATGCATTGCACATCCACGAGCATTTGTGATTTGGACAGGGGAATTGCAATTATTCTCCAAGAATGAGGAATTCCCAGTAAGTAGGGGGCATAAACTCACTTTCATTGAGTCCCTGGTCTTTGAACACACCGCCCATCGCTACTGCCTGTAGGATAGTGAGGTGCATAGAGAGGTGCATTATGTATTACACTACGCATCTATTCAAACTAGCCTTTCTAAATGATTTATTATGTGGTAACCAAGCCTTGATGAGGTCTGAAAACCTTAATGCTGAGTGCTGTTCAGGAAAAAAGAAAGGTTTCCTATTCTGGACTGCTTTCAAGTCAAAGACTCATCCTGTAAGTGCATCTGTCCTGGTGTCTTCAGCAAGACTCTAAAGACATCACTGGCACACAACCCATCTCTAGGTAAAAAGCAGAAAAATAATACAGTGAGTGACATGAGAAGGGAGTAATGATAAAAGCATGGACTGATGCATTGGAAATGAGAGAAATGTCATGGAGGAAATTCTAATTCTGTTGAAGTTAATGGAAGCACTGTCACTGATTTAATTAGGTCAGAATTTCATCAGTCTCCACCTTTCTTACCAAACAATCTTGTTATTCCTGACTGGCAATTTCTCAAAAGCATTAGTATAAAAGTGGACATTGATGGGGCCAGAGTACAGGTCTTTTTGAAGAATGTGCTTTGTTTATCAAGGGTAACATAATAAAAATGTAAGGTGTTTGTAAATATAAATAACATGGAGCTCAAGCTTCCCCAAATCTGCATCTGTCTTTGGCTTGGACTTGGAGATTAATTTGAAAAAAAAGGTACTTGAAAAGATTGATTTTGAAATTTTTTGAAGAAAACACTTTAAACTAATAATCCCATACTGAAATCTTCCTCCCATTTATTGTTTTAAACTGTGAATTAATAAAAGAACAAAATGGTATGTTTAGTTTTACCAGCATCAAAATGTGTGTATATACACAAAATCTTGAAAGATATATACTTTGTTTTATTACTATTATAGTCACACCCTTATAGGCTTGAAGTAAGGGGCTTAGGGCATTACAAGAGTTGCTCACATCATAATATAATTTCTGGATGTTTGGAGGAGATAAGAGAATGGCTGGCTCTGCCCTAGCTTTTCCTCTGACCTTAAAAGTTGTGTTGGGTAGGATGGGTTTGCCTGCTGTCTGAGTAGTGTTTCAAGTACTAAACATTTAAAGGGTTTGGACTTCACTGTAAAAACCTCTTCT
>VYZQ01019335.1:37918-60212 GCA_013400655.1 Mystacornis crossleyi
CCGCCAGCGCCCCCTGCCGGCCGTGATCGGCACCGCCCCGAGGGGAAAGGGCCGGACAGCCGGGAAGGGTCACGGGGATCTGGCTCCGTTTGGTGTTACTGACACAGTTACTGGTTTGTTTGCCTTGCTAGATGTATATATATATGTTAGTAAAGAACTGTTATTCCTTGTCATATCTTTGCCTGAAAGTTCCTTAGTTTCAAAATTGTAATAATTTAGAGGGAAGGGGGTTACATTTTCCATGCCAGGGGAGGCTCCTGCCTTCCTGAGCAGACACCTGTCTTTCTAACCAAGATTTTGTTTTAGATGCACTGGCTTGCATCTAAGCTGCTTCACAAAGGTAACTGGAAGATACAGTCACTCAGCATGTCTGAGGGGCACACAGCCCAGTGCCAGGACTGGGACTGATGGTTAGCGATGTAGGTTGTCAGGTTGACATTACGTTAATAGCAACCACCGTGCTTTTAAGATTCCACTTCCCACCCCCCTACCTGCCCACACCCCCAAAAAAGTGTGGGAGTTGAAATTTTGCATCAATCACAGCTTGTCTGAAAAACATTAGAGATTACTGGAGAAGGATTTACAGATTTATAGGAATTTGGGATGAGAGGAATTAGGGTTTTGTTCTAAGTAATGTTTCTCAAACTTGAGAAAACTGTCTATGCTTCTAATCAGAGGCTCTGAAGAGAGGGCAAGGTAAGAGATTTACCTGGCATTTTATTAAGAAGAACAAAGAATATTACAGTTCTCCCTGATACTTTACATAAGACTTTAATTTAATGATGTTAAGAGAAACTACTGACAACATGCACACTGTTTCTTAGACACACAGCAATAAGATCGGCAGGGAGTGGGGCTTTTTAAAATATTGTTTCACAAGACAGTTGGAGTGCAATGGAATTTAAGATAAAATCCTTTACATAAGTAAATACACCACCATATGCACTTGCTATTTTGCGCTTTGTTTTGCTTTGTTTTGCATGAAGTGTACACTTTAAATTTCTCAAAAATAAGAAGACCTTCATTGCCAAACTTTGGGCTTTATCTGGCATGTTGTTGACTTGCAACCCCTAATGTTTCAACAGATTTTTTATTTAGACTGAAATGTTTCTCTGTCTGAGATTAAAGGTTTGGCTTTGGGAGAAGTAGGTTTCTGTGGAGGCTAGTAGACCTGCTGGATGAGGAACGACGGGAGTTCTATGATGGGATAAGTCCTAGGTTCCTTCCAGCTTATGGTGACTGAGATGGCTTTCCCTAGAATGCTCTGTTCCGTTCTGTTACACCCTCAGAGCTTTCTGATTGGTTCCCTTCCCCCGGACCCCCCTGGCTCTCATGGCACTTTTGAAAAACCCTGCACGAGTGCGGACGCATTAATAGATGTCTCCTGTAGAACCCCATGCGAAGACTCTCTCTGGTCATTCATCGCCGGACTATTTGATCAGCTATCCGGTGTGAAAGTGTACGTGTGTGTGCAAGTGTGCTGGATACACAGAGCGATTTCCTTAGAGACGTTTTTGGGAAGGTCACGGCGTTTTACCATCCAGTATCACTGCAACAGGTTTCAATATCAAGAGGAAGAAGCTTAAGTTACTCTCATATTAGTGATTTTGCTTGGTTGGTTTTGGGGGCAGGAAAGTATGTTGGGGTTTTGTTGCTTGGGATTTTTTTGTTGCTCTTGTTTGAATGGGTTTGGTTTTGTTCAGTTTCTTTTGTTGTTGTGGTGGTTGATTTGTTTTTGTTCTTTGTTTGTTTGTTTTTTTTAATTAGAGCTTAATTCCTGTATTGTGAATTCCTGAACTACCAGTGATGGCAGACTTCTAAACATTTAGTTACATATGTTTGCACATAACCTTTTTGATCTCTTTGCTTGATGGGGAATAGTATCTCCTGATTGCAGTATAAAATTATTTCTAGAGAAATTCAATTACAGTTTCCTTTTTCTCATACGAGTGTATTCTGGCTCCAGTTTGCCATCTATAGTGATTTCAGTGACATGATGCTCAGATAAACACTGTCTTATTTGTTTTGTCATCACAATGTACCCATTCTGGAACAGATCATCACAACTGGTAATCTCTTCTTCCGGAAATCTCAGCCCACGCAGCAACAGCCAGGGAGAATCTCTGCCTCAAGAGTTGAATCTAATCAGAGACAAAGCCAGGGAAGAAATTCTCCTGCTGCTCACACAGCTATTTCTAAATGTAGAAGTTTAGATGACAAAGCCAGCTGCAAAGCAACAACAGTTTTTCAAAGGGTGATCACGTGCTAAGAAAAATAACTTGGAGGAATATGTAGAAAAGCCTTGCTATTGTACTGTAAGCACTGAATCTTGTGGAAGGATTATGTAGTGTAAGAAAAGTCAAACTGTGAAAAAATGTAGGAACCAAATGAGAGAACATGCAGTATAAGGTGCTTTCCAATAGCGAAAATAATAGTCTCTATTTTCCAGGCTGATGAAACTGTATTTACATTTCATAGATTTTCTTTGGTGTGTTTTCGTGGTCTTGCAGAGTTTCCATAGCATCATTTTGTGCATGGTGTGGTTGTTTCGAGGATTTCAAGCTTTGGTCAACCTATGTCACTGTGACATCTTTATGGCCTTTTAGTACTGGTAGGAATTAGCAGCCACTGGAGTACAAACCATAACTGTAATGAACTTCCTTTTTTTTATATAAACACTCCATACGAGTTTATGTCATTCTTATCTTTCTGCTGAAGATAAAGGGATTGCTCTAGGCATCTTCTGTTGAGTAAAGACCGGCTGCATTCATGTTTAAAATTTAAAATAAAAATTAATCTCTAGTATGTTGCTACCAGTGTCCAAGTTTACAGGGTTTTTTTCCTGTAAATCTTCTTCTGATACTCAAGGATATCCCAACTGTCTGGTCATTATATCTTAAAGAGCAGAAAAATATGAAGAAACCTCATTTACATAGATATACGTATAGTTACGCATCCTTATTTTATGTATACAGATATATATATGTGAGAATAGGTATGTGATTATGCTTATATATTAGGTGGATTTCTTAATATTTACTTATATTTGTTTTCTCAACTCGTCATTGATAATACAAAATTAATTTGAGCCTTCTGATTCAACTTTTATACCAAAACCCTTGGAATAGAAGGTATTTTCAGACTTCTTAAATGATTTTACCTTAGCCAAAATAATTCCATTAATATTTATTTAACTAAACACCCAGAATGTGAGCTTTATAATTTAGAGACTTATTTAAAATTTAGATAACAATTCAAAGTAAAAGAGAAACCACCATCCATGAGTTGTAAAGTTCTTTTTATTCAAGATAGGACTTTCTATCCTGGAGGGTNCGGCTGCATTCATGTTTAAAATTTAAAATAAAAATTAATCTCTAGTATGTTGCTACCAGTGTCCAAGTTTACAGGTTTTTTTCCCTGGAAATCTTCTTCTGATACTCAAGGATATCCCAACTGTCTGGTCATTATATCTTAAAGAGCAGAAAAATATGAAGAAACCTCATTTACATAGATATACGTATAGTTACGCATCCTTATTTTATGTATACACATATATATATGTGAGAATAGGTATGTGATTATGCTTATATATTAGGTGGATTTCTTAATATTTACTTATATTTGTTTTCTCAACTCGTCATTGATAATACAAAATTAATTTGAGCCTTCTGATTCAACTTTTATACCAAAACCCTTGGAATAGAAGGTATTTTCAGACTTCTTAAATGATTTTACCTTAGCCAAAATAATTCCATTAATATTTATTTAACTAAACACCCAGAATGTGAGCTTTATAATTTAGAGACTTATTTAAAATTTAGATAACAATTCAAAGTAAAAGAGAAACCACCATCCATGAGTTGTAAAGTTCTTTTTATTCAAGATAGGACTTTCTATCCTGGAGGGTAAATTCTAAAGGATACTTTGAAAACCTGTAAGAAAAGAACATAAGGGCATTTCCTACACCTTCTAGCATTCTTAGAAATGAGAAAGGAAGAAAAACATGGCAAAGTGTTTCAAATTCTCCAAAGAAAAAATTTCTTGCTTTCTAATTTGTTATATTTTTATCACTTAATATACTCTGATTGTAATTTTTTAAACTTTGTGGCAATCTCCAACTTAATATATGTGAAGAATTAAAAAATTCTAAAGTGAACAAAAGCCAAAATACACAGATTCAGATTTTATAGCAAATTTAATTAATTTTTTCTTTATTCTATTAGCATATGAGGATAGATAAGCAGAAGATTGACACCATTTATGAAATTAAAATTTTTATGTAAAACATGGTTTGCACAGTTATTAATCCAAAAGAAGCACATGTTAACCAAATTAAAAAAAATAATTTTCTTGATGAAGTATGTTATTTCAGAGCACAGTAACTATCCTGATATAGTAAAAATACTGTATACAAGAATGTGATCAGAAAATGCAGGTTGATATTCGTAGGAGCAATAACAGTAGCAGTACTGGTACTAGCAGCAGCAGGAGGAGTAGAAGTAGTTTTAAATGATAATTTGATTAGGCAACAGTTATACATAAAAAAAAAAAAAAGAAATCTCTCTTGAATGCCATCGGGCAAACAGCTGCCTGTCAGCTCTTAAGACACTGAAGGTATCAGTACACCAGCTCCAGTCTCACTCTGCCCATCTGCCAAGCTCTCCTCTCACTGCTGTGCTTCATTGAGATATTACTTACTCGGTCACTCTGCATGCCAGGCATCCTTTGACTGGGTCCATCGGACATCTAGGTCACTTCATGGAAGAGAAATGTGGGGTTGCAGCTAGGGGTCATTCCCCTAATGGGAAAGTTTAGTCCAAATATCCTTGGAGACAGTCCAGACAGCAGGATTCCAGGCCCACCATGTGACCTGCCTGAGTTTCACTGCTTGACATAAGGTCCAGTACTGGGGTCTCAAAGGCTGAGAGAAGAGAAATTAGGATATCTTTGTGCTGCAGGTGATTTCTCTGAGAATATTGAGGTGAGAGAGTCATCAGCATACTCCTTTAACTTTAGAAGCTTCCATGAAGCAATGTGCAGATTACCAGTTTTACAATATCAAATGTAACTTTTTTAATTGTTAATGTGTGGTGTTAGTCCCACTTTTTTCTGTACAATGTTACAATGTGATTTTGTTTGCTTTTGCTTTTTATATTGTGTCTCAGCCTCTATAAAATGTTATGGAATCTGAACATGTGTTTTCACAATGATCACAACCTATAAAACTGCATTTGCAAACACTTTTGGAAGCACGTCTTGGCTGCTAGTACAGTCTCATCAGTGAATGTCTGTGATATTTATTCATGGGTATTCACATATGTGAGGTACTGTTATTCTTGTCAGTATTGTCTGTTTACTGTAGAAACTCTCTAGAAGAGTGATTATATCTCTGATTCAAATCTCCTTGACTCTAATGGATTCCATCTGGAGGGCCTACATGCTTGTAAAACCTCTAGTACAATTCAGAGGACCCTTTGTGTGGTATTTTAATGTAGTCTTCTGAAATCTTTAAGCGTTTCCAAGACAGGTCTCTGTTCCATTCACTTTCAAATGAGTTATTCATTTCAGTGAGATTACTTCAAGCCTTGCAGCATCTTTTGCATGACAAAAACTCAGCTAGAAATCCAGATAGGATCCACATCACAAAACAGCAGAATGTTTGGTCTAATGATTAAGCTAAGAGCCAGAAGGAGCTGGTTATGCAAGCTCAGAGACAATGAGCTCTCACAATTGAGTATCCCACTTTTTCCACTGATTTATAGCAATAATTATGTGATTTTGCAGCCCTCAGTTTTGAGCATTGCCATTAAATTTTTCTGTAACTTTGGGCAACAGTTCCTGTGAGTTTACTGCAGATGAGGTTATTGCATGTGTAGATCCTGAATAAAGTATTGACTTCATAACCTCTCTGTTCTCTTATACACTGTATCTCTGTAATAGTGAGCTTCTTATCTTGGGACACAAAATAACTTGACAGATACTTAACCCTCCTCAGTTGCTTGAGGGTTTGATTACTCTGTGCATCACAAGAATGACAAAGTCCAAAACAAAAAATCTAAAAGCAGGGAAACCATATAAAGACAGCATTGTAACAACATAAAGGTACTAAAAAATAATTTTTACTCTCTGAAGTAAACCCTGAGCACTTTCCTGAGATATGTGAATAAACTGAATAAATGGGTGTAATCTAAAATACCTGAAGACCCTTACTCAGACATGATTTTTTTTAAATCATATATTTGACAATTACTTTTAAAGAGTTCTTTACTTAATTGTTGTTGTGATCCTCAAAAGGAATTTTTGATTAAGTATTTCCCACCTGATTGTATTTTTCTCTGATAGCTAGGAGCTTGTACTCTATCTGTAGCTCAAGTGAGTTCTTCAGATTTAGAAGTGTCAGAATTTAAATGAAATCATTCATTTCTGTTTCCTTCTCTCCAACATCACAAATAGGTATTCAGTGTCAATGTATGCGGATGAAAAGATCTTCACAGGCAAGAGTGAACCCTGGCTGTGCTTGAAGAGGAAAGATGCTGTGCTTGAAGATTTCACAGAGGAAATCACATCAGTTCAGAACACCTAGTGTCTGCAAAGTACAGCCAGTCACTACATACCTCTGGAATTCTGATCTTCCAAGCCAGGAACCTTCTTACTGTGACTTTGGTCCAACTCTTTTCGGCAAAGAGAAGCAAGGGGAAGGTATGTGTGTGGATTGACACATACAGGTAACCAGGGCCACCACCACGAAGCCACCACTGAAATGTAAAGCGTAGATTTATTTCATTACCTTGCTGTCAACGGGTGGCAGAGATAAGTGGCGACACAGGTTAGGATCTGCTCATCCCAGTGGACAGAGACACATGGGGACATGGGCTCCGTTAGGCTTAGTCCATCCTAGCAAAAAGAAACACATGAGAACATAAGCTCCATGAGGATCAGCTCATCCCTGTGGACAGAGACATGGAGGGACACAGGCTCCATTAGGCTCAGTTCATCCTAGAACACAGCAGGGCAGGAGGGGCCACTGCCTGCCCCAATACAACAGAAGCTTTCATGCATCACAGTTTCACTCATCACCGTGGGCTGTGCTTTCACGCCCTCTCTTTCTCCCAGCAGGAGGCTCGAGCGTGTCTGTGAGAGCGTGGTATCTCTACACCATAATTCTACTTCTCAAAACAGGCAGAGGATGAACAACACTAGGCATAATAAACACCAATATTTTCAGCATTCCCAGCTGCAAGATCACTTTGAGTGAAACTATTCCCACCTCTTTGCCAAATCTTCCAGTTTTAACCCTTTCCTCCCAGCAGTGTGTGAGCAGAAGGCCTGTCATGCATGCTGCTATTGAGCAGATATGGATCTGGGTCTTGTCTAGAGTGTACACCCAGACCGTGTTCTCATCCTCTTGGAGACTGGCAAAGACTAGTGATGAAATCAGCAGTCCCTAATATCTGTGTTGCTTGTTCGTGATAGGCTTAGATGGTTCCAAGCATGGACTAAGGACTGGTTCTCTCATGGCATCCCCCTTCAAGGGAAGGGGTTTGTCAGAATACAAGTCTGAATGCAAGACTACCAACACTGGAGATTGCAGCCTAATATATAGTAAAAATTGTCATTAAATGCCCAATCCCTCTTTAGCTGTGTTTTACCTGTCAAGTTTGCTCTATGACATTATGATTATTAATTTAAAAATGTGTATTTATATGGTATGAAGTATGTTCTTTGATCTTTAGTTGATAATGCTGAAAAACAATGATTGCCTGTGGTACTGTCACCTCACAGACTCTAGGTTAGTGTTTCCTTATGTCTGTAAGGTAACAATTATTCTGGCTTCTGTTAAACAACAGATCAGTTCCACTGGTGTTCTCCAGTACCTGCATTTCAGAAAGCAATTATATAGTATTAAAAATTTTTTTTAAATGATTGCTTTGATTTTTTGTCCTGACAATGAGAACCATATATTTCCAACTTATGAACAAGTCACCAGAAGTGCTATCTGTAAATGATTTCTAAACTAATGAGAATTTGAGGAATTGTCCTTGATAGAAGTCTTTAGTATGACTACAGGAATAAACGTGGTCATTACTGCACTAAGAAACAGTGAAAGTGCAACCATGTGGGGAAAGTGTTCAAGTAACATTTATGGATACAGATAGATTTGCACATAAATACACATATATAAATCCATATTTCTACTATGTACATATATATGTGTAATATGTATACACACACACACGCGCACACAATCTGGCTTTGGTAAAAACATCTGTTAGTGATTGTGGTTTGACTTGCTTCCATGAGGCATTAAGTTCCTTTATCATAACCATCTGTCATTTTTGCCGTGTTTACTGAATTAATTACAGAATTTTAAACAGCTCATTTAAAACAAACCACAAACAAAATTACTATCTGGTGAGAGCAGTTTATGAATATTATGTGTATTCTTACTGTGAGGACAGTAGCCACTATTAAGATTCAGTCATTCAACTAGTTTCTGAAGTTCTAGGGATATAATATTAAGTTCTGTAATGTAAATAAGCTCATGCTGTTATGAGAAAACCCCAAATCCTTCAGAATTACTCAACTACACAAAAATCAGCATAAAGGGAAAATAAATTTTATCCTTAAACTCCATTTCTTCATCCAACAGCGGGAGATCAAACCTTTGAATAGTACTTTGGAAACAAATTAACTTTTGGCATAAGTAGGAGCAGTTCTCTGAGTTAATAGAAGTACAGCATTTACATTTGCTGATGTAGAGCCCTGGATTTACTTTAAACCTCCTTTCTCAGCAAAGGTGCAGAAGGCTTGCTTTTAGAAATCTCTCCTATCTTAAACCTCTGTACATTTTGGGATGGATTTACGTCTTTCTATTATCACTATCAATGCTATAATACTGTGGGGGAGAGAGGCAAATTGGCCCTTGTACCACATTTTCTCATTCCAGTTTCATTCAGGACAAACTGGGAGCAAATGCAAAAACTGTGACCTTCTCTTGTACGTATGGGTATTCTTGACTAAGCTGTGTAATAAATACTAGAAATGGTCAAAATCTGTTGTTAAAAAAGAAGTCATACTATTACACATTAATTATTTCTGAGACTGTACACAGTGGAAATATTTGAATAAGTGCTTGCCAAAAGTCAGGGTTGAACAGTCTAACTCATCATACAAACCGTGCTCTTTATTTCTTTGTTTTTATAATCTGTACTAATTATGGAGACATTAGTAAGATTAGATATCCCCAGTTGTGTCAGTTATGCAGCAGTGCAGCCTTATTTTTGATATGAGTATGGTTTCAGTTGAAGAATATATCTAGTGGCTGTTACTGTTCCGCATTTCAAGATATAACCTCTGACAGACTCTAAACAAGTGGTTGGGCTTCATGTTATGTCTTCATTTGCTCTCTCACAAAAGCTCTCCACCTTCCCACAAATTGCTAAACAATTACTTTGCTTATGTTCTGCAGTGTGCATTATAATTTCATCACTTTCAATCTGAATTCTTGATGAAGATTGTGGGTTCCTTTGATCCTCAGGATAAAAGTAAAATTCTCAGTAAGTATGTTTTTATTGGCACCTTTCCAGCTTTCCTTTCTTGTTCTCTGTAACCAAACAACTGCACACCAACATTTTAAAATACAGAGCTGTCACTTTTTTAAATACTCGTTCCCATTTGTTCTTAATCATTGCACATTTAAACTGAAAATTCTCCATTTCTAAAGATGATGTAGGCTTGTGTGTATTCTAATTAGGCAAGCTAAATTCATTTTGACTACATAATAAAGGAAACCAAACAAAAAGAAAGCTAAAGTTGGAAATAAGTTCACAGAAAAATCTATTTTATGAGCACATTAAGAAATATTAATTTAATAATAAAAAGTTAAGAAGTGTCATAAGTGAAGTTGCCTTTCCAACAAATGTTTTATGACAGTCTTTAATGGCATGTATGAGAGACTGGAGGAAACAAATACTGGCTCAAAACATCCAAAGAGTGTATGTGGAGGGGGGGTGGGGTGAGGGGGTAGAAGACAAGTTCTGTAAAGGTGGGATGGTGTTCTTCCCCACACCCTGTCTGTTTTGGAGCCTCTAGAGCAGCTCTCAGACACTGGCAAACCTGAAGCAATCCCCTACAGCCAACCTCCGGAGCCTCAGGATAGCCCTAGAGTAGCCAGGTGATCAGAAGCCCCATCCACAGGGAAGCGGTGACCACAGGAGGCCAGAGCAGATAAAAACCATTGCACAAAGATGCACACGGTTTGTTGTTATTTTCCTCGGATTTTATGGCAGCTGAAACAGTGCTGGATATAAGGGTGGTACCTATATCTCTCTTTTTCTCTCTTTCTCTCTCATTCTCTCTCTTTCTCTCCTTTTCTTCTCCTAATTTGCTCTTGAAATCTGAGAAATTTAAGGTTGGATGGATTAGAGTTTGATAAGTCAGTGCTTTGTGAAATGCTTTATTTGATTGAGTATTTGCTTTTAATTTTGCTAAGTTCCTGATTTTTTAAAGTTTGCCATTATACTTTTGTTCTCCAACCACCTGAGAACTTTTTTCAAGTTCTCCTTTGCACCACCTCAGGGAAAAGAGGTACTTTAAGTTCCTTTTAAATAAACTCACTGAGTGGGGCTTTACAGCATCACCTAACAGTATTTTTTCTGCAACTGTGGAGAATAAAAATGCCTTGAATATATTAGTCTGATTCATCTGTAAGAAAAGGCCTCTTCATTTAGGGATGCAATTGTATTTTGAAAAAAAAACAAACACAAATAGTGTGACAAAGTAAGTAAAAATTATATCATACAGTTTACAACGAAAGTACAACACTAATTTAAACATTTCCTTTTTTCAGTGATTTCATAACCTTAAGAGCTGTAATTAACAACTTTATTCTGATATGTACTATCTTTATTTGACTCCCCTTTTCAAGACTGATTTCAAATACTGTCATATAAAGTTCCGTATGGATTACAGGAATAGTATGAACTCGCAGAACTGACAGCATATAAGAGAGTCTGTGTAGGACGTGATCAGATTTAAAGAGTTGCCAGAAATAAAGAAGAATTTCACTGGATTTTCTTGCACTGTTTTCTTGTGTTACTTATATTGGCACACAGAAGCCAAGATTTCTCACTGGTGTAGTGAATCTAGGTTTGAAGGTTTATCTTGCAGTGTAACAAAAGTGACTTAGCTGCTCCCCCTGAACCTCCTGACTGTGCAGACCCACAGATTTCATGGGTGCATTCAAGCTGGGACTGAGAGTTGAAGGAGTTTTCCTGGGCTGCCCACACTTATTCCAGGTCTGATGTCTACAGCAGCTCATCTTCACGTTTCATCTTCTTTTAGTACGTGACCCTGGTTTATCTACAAACAGGCCAGCTTTCAGTGCCATCAAAAGCTCCCCAGTACAAGGTGTGTATGCCCAGAAGTTTCCATTTTCTACACTGCCTCTGCTGTCACAACAATTAGAGGTTTCTGCTCTCCAAAACTCTTCCCTGAGACACACTAAAAATGATATACATACACTCAGCAGAGGCCATAATATTTGCAATCCCTCTCCCAGTGGTTTGGCTTCTGAGCAGTGCTTTCATCTGGAGCCTATGATCTGATATCACACTCCAGCACTTGTAACCACAAGTACTGAGAGACTCAGATTTGCCAGACAACTCTAGTCAAACACACTACACTGGCTAGCCAGCCTCACAGACAAATGCTGTGGCTTGTATGCCAGATACCACTGAGACCCATGACAGCCACTTTACAGTCCCTGTTGGTACCTGTCCAAGTCCAGCCTCTCTCTCCCTGCTGGGAGAGACTGAGCAGCCCATATGTGTTAAATTTTAACATGAAAAAGCCCCCACCTGCAGTGGGGATCTCCTCTCCTTCACCAGAAATACAAGCAGAAAATGATGTAGTGAAAAAGGAAGAGGAAAACTCATGTACAGTCACTGCTACCAAAGCCCCAGTCCTGTGCTGACAAAGCTAGTGCTGGCAATCCTGAGCTTACAGTGCTGCTAATACAAGGAGTCAGACAGTGTCCTGAGGTGGCCTCCAGGACAGCCTCGTACTGATAGGTCAGGGGACAGCTCATAAAGTGAGGACATAGCACAATGATTTGTGTGCCCGTACCGTAGCTGAGGACACTCCCTGTGTGCTGCAGCCTGAGTGTGCATGGCTACACTGGGGCACTGCTGCTGCAGTCAAAGGTCATTGCAGGGTCTGCAGGTGAGTGGATGTGTGGAGCCCAGATTTTCATGTCTGCATCATACCTTCTCCTTTTCATCACGTAGTGCTGGAACAGTTGTATCTGGGTGAACACTGAGCACCATAAGATGCTCAGGCAGGTTCAGGAAGGCTGAAAATTCCACATATTTTAGCACATAAAAGGCAACCAAAAATATAGACCAAACACTTTCTGAAATGCAAAACTCTCCTCTCTGACTATTACAGATGAAAGTGACTCTAGCTTGAAAGAGGGCACCTCCGAGGAAGTTGAAAAGCCTGACTGACTCCATCCCACTGTGTTGTGCAAGAATGTTCTTTCAGACAAAGACAACCATGGCATATACAATCTTGTGCATGTGGTCACATATATATAGTCAACTATAAAGGCAAGGGGGAATGAATCCTTTCAACCAACAGGTCAATATCTGTGCACATAATATAATCTGCATTAACTGTATATTAATATAACCACCATGTGAGTGGCTTGTTGTTACAGAAGAAATATTTGCATTTTTAACTGAGAGATATGCAGTGGAAGTTTTAACCTGAAACTTATTTTATTTTCCATGTTTTATTTATTTATAATTCTGCTGAGAAATATACTGCTTAATGACTTTACATTTTGCTCTCAGAGAAACGTATTGTGAGGCTGCACACTGACATTTGTACAATTTTATACCACATGGCACATACAGAATAGACTAGGGAAATTAGTCTCAGATTTATAAACAAAACTTCTTACACGAGTGACTCATTGTAGTTGAATGTGGATGGCCCTTAATGAGAACACATATGTTTATACTAAATAACCTGTAATACCAACTAAGGTGGCACAATTCTCTCCGCCATTAGGAAGATTGATTTTGCCTTGGAGTGCCTCTACTCAGCAGAAGTACCCTTCAGGTAAGTTGAAAAAGTTATCAGGCGTGTAGTGTAAATGAGCAGTGGAGATTCTGGAGATGAAGGAAAACTCTACCATGCCATTGAAGAACATTCTCTGATCCCTAAGATACTAAACATTCACCCATTAAAAAATATAAACCCCCCCCCCAGGATATAACTGTAATAACTAAATGTTTCTTATAAATAGCCTAACAATTAAGTCATAGAAAAACCATTCTAAAGTTGAATTAAAAAAAACCCAAACAAACCACAAACCAAACTCCAGAAATACTGAAATTTGACCTTTCAAATTGTAAAGAATATGAAGTCTTCAACGACAAGTACAGGTCAAGATTCGGACAAGATTAATTCTGCTGAATTGCTAGCAATACTCCACTGTAAATCTGCTCAGGGATCAGATTAAGTTTAGATTAAGTATAGGGTGGCTATCGATATGGACAAGCTTAGAAGGTGATTTTGGGTTGATAAAGTGCCTAAATGAATATGGCAAATTTGGCACCAACGTTATTTTGGAGTGGTTTTAAAAACTGTAGTCTAGATACAGACAAAGCACCTAATAATTATGCAAGGCAAAAAATGCTAATGAAAACCACAGGAATGGAGGGTAGAAAGAAAAGAAAGAATATTTTACCATTTGGTTTAACATTTATATATATAAATTAAGTTACTGGATTTTAGTTCTTGTATCCAGTTCCTCAGAATTATAGCTCTTATGTCCAATCTTGTCTCTTTGTGACCTTTCATGATTTCAAAGAAGGATGAAGTATAGACACTGTTGCGTGCCACTGCGGGGAACTGCGAGGAGTTCTTTTAAAAATCCATGGTCGGGAACAGAATGAAGCCAAACAAGGCAAACCTTGTATCTGAAAACTGTTTATTGATAACAAAAGGAGAAGGAAAAGGAGTTGCCCGAGCGAAAGATGGCTAGAAGAGACAGGAAAGAAGAAAGGAAAAAGAAAATGGAAAAGGACTGGGGGAGAGGAGAGAGAGGGGACAGAGAGAAAAAGAGAGCATTACCACCAGCGAATCAGGGCAGTGCTGTCGGCGTCCAGGCAGCAGAGGGGTGCCCACGCTGCCTGTCTGTGGCTGGGCTGGGTGTCAGGGAGCCTGTGCAGCTCCGGGAGGGGTGCGACTCCANCAGAGCTGAGGCAAACTAAAATGGCTGAATTGGCTCCTCACAGATACCCAGATTATTTATTTTTTACTCTGTCATAATTTTTTGAAATTGTTTTAACTTATGCTTAAACTAGGTGGTAGGATAGGAAAATACTCCACAATTCTGTCATACTCCACAATTGAGAGGAATTCAGTTCTATGGAGTCCTTTTTTAGTTTTCTTTAGAAACAAAACCCATGTATTTATCTTATTGCCAAAGGAAAAAAAAAATTCCTTTCCAGAGCTTCCTGTTTTTCCAATTATCCCCATGGAATGGAAAGAAATTGGAGTGGGGGTGGGGATAAAAATCATAAAACTTGTTGTAGTCATACAACCATTCACCTCAAAAGTAAACATGTACTGTCCCAGAGCAGTTAAGTCCCAACTCTACTGATTTTTAAAGGCAGACTTCAACATGTACTGGTTATCAGACAGATCGCAAAACTGAATTTAAGCCATGACAATCTCCATAAACCACGTATCACAAATTGAAGGGGATGATTATTAGTTCAAACACAGATACCGAATTACTTATTGTTTTAAAATGTGAAGAGTATTAGAAAAAAGGTCCTCTAAGCAATCAGAAAGAAAACATACCAGATGTTGAAGCTCAGTTGTCAAACCTTGGAGCAATAATAATGACAGTTATAATAACAGTGATAATAATGATGATGATAATGATAATAATAAACTTCATTTTGTGTCAGTGTAGTCTTTGAATAGTAGTATAATGAATTTCTTATGCTAATGCCTGTAAAATGTTGACTGCTAATCATCAGAGTGTCATTGACACCTATTTAGGACATAGACATACAGGACAAGAGCAACAGCTCCCAAGTCACAAATGGGGACTCTCTATATAGTGTAAAAAGTAAACATAAGAGAATGACAGATTTTTTTTTTAAATCTTGTTTCATCTTTGTATTAAAGAGGAACAATCTTTTTCAGACATGGAGGACCTCATACTATACTGATGATAATTAATTAATTTTTAAAAAATATTTGTTTAAATCAAAGTCTGCCCTTTAGGAACTATTCAAAGAAATTTTCACAGAATTGATTTTGCAGGTAACCATAGCCATTCCTATAAGTAGCTGCCTGAATCTTCAGTGAGTGAATACTATAAAATACACCTCGTATTTCTCAGGCGGATTTTGCCTCTCATTTTCTAAAGTAGTTGCTCCCATTTTTGCACAGAACATGACAAAATCTGTTGGTACTAATATGATCCTTCCTACAAGCTTCATCTTGTACATTTCTTTAGAGCATTCCAGTTACAAGCAAGTCTTCAGAGCCTGGTGGAGCATTGTATTAGAGACCTTTGAGCAACTTGGTACAAGTGCACTGTGAACTGGGGTGTTGAACATACATATTTTCCAAAACAATGGCAGAATCAGCACAGTGCTGTGTCTCAGCTAAAAAGATCTGCCTTTTAGGAGGTCTTATTATCTCTGAGCAATCACAGTCATCTCTGCATTTATTCATTTTCCAGCTCTGGAGTTTAAATCTCTTTTGCTAGCTTGGGGACCTCTGCAACCTGCTGTGCTGAGTAAATGCACCAGTCCCTGTGGTATGGCTACCGAGCCAGCAGAGCTTAAAAGGCAGAAGCACCTCAATCCTCCCAAGCTTATTTCCCCTGCCAACAAAGAGCAATTTAAAGAGCTCCATGATTAGAAAACTCCAAAGACTCAGGTTAACAAGTCACTGGTCCTCAAGTTGTCTGCAAAATAGACACTATTTTGAGTGCATATTAGAAGTTCTACCAATATTAGGGTGTATTAAGATCTAGACATAAGATAGTAATCAGACTATTAAAATTGTCTTCCTGCTAGACCTCATTTCTCTGTACACTGAGATAATATTTGATAAAATTGTGGTGGTATCTACCATAAAGAGCTCTACAATGTTTGTGTCAAGACAAAATTCCACCTTTAATAATTATCCTGTATATAAATGTTAGTTATAAAGCTCTGCTTAGCATCAGAGAGGACCTTGGGTTCTCCCACAATTTTTCTTCTACAACCACAATATATGGATCTAATATAAAATGCATTAAAAAGTCATATCTCCTGACTCTGTATGGCTGGATTTTACAAATAAGTTAAAATCTTTCTACCCTTAGCTCTTCTGGTTCAACTTTTGAAAGATAGCATGATGTACTCACTGTTATCGTTACTTGGTGTGAAAAACTTACTCTGCAATTTTAGAGGTAGCTATTGAAAAATCAATTAATGTGCAATTTTTATGTTTGTATATTTCTGGGTCCTTCTAGCTGATTTATTCAGACTTCACTCTGCATGTATACAGGGAAAGTATTTTTCAGCAAAGACATGCACCCTGATTCTTTAAAAAGCTGCAGTGCAAAGGATTTGGCTTAACAAACAAGGAGTTAAGATGTGCCATTGCCAGAGGTGCAGGTATTTTCAAACACAACTGCTGCACCTTCACTCCTTGTTAAAGAAAGTTATCTCAGAAATCTGCACTAGTACGTATGAAAGAAATGCAACACCTTTCATTCAGTGGGGTTTTTTTCCCTGTATCCATGGAGCAGAACTAGACAGATACTGAAATATTCAACTTCTCTTTCTGCCTGAGTAGTTTAACAAATACATAACACAGACACAAGAACAGTATACTATTTTTCTTCCAGAGAGCACTGCCTGTAAAAGATATCATTTACAGGAATAATGTAGAGAGAATGGGAAATGTGTTCTGCTTCAACTACCAGCTCTAATTCAGCTTTCTAAAGCTATTGCTTTGATACTGCATTAGGAACACACTGAAGTGCTGAGCCCAGTTCCCTTACTGCTTACAGTAGGCATTACTGTGACAAGCTGGTGTTCAGTTTTGCTCAAAAACAGCATAATGAAAATTGAACTGTTGATAGGCAATATGGACAATGAGCAGTAAAGGCTACAAGCTAGATATTTCTCAGCAAAAGAAGAATCCCCAGGACTGCATTTACACTTCTTCCAAAATTAGAAAGGAACAAATAAAGGGATTTCCTAAAAGTTTATTCCAGAAACATAAATCTAGTGTTCAGAGTTGCTATTCAGCTGTTTTGTCAGAGGATATAATAGAAAGGCCAGCCATTAAAATGATCATCTTTACTTTCAACAGAATATATTCTAAAAAAAAGTAAGTGTTGGAAAGTACTTTCAGTGCTTGAAAATAAAAAAGATGCTGAAGCTATGACAGTATTTTTACTTCTCTAACTGTCTTGCTTAAAGCTCTTCTCATCTTCATTTACTGTCATGGCCCTTTGGGTCTTTGTGAAACTACTGATTTAAGTGACAGGCACAGAAACCTAAGTTAGCAGATCCAGAGGCAAGATCAGGGCACAAGGTGGTTCATAAATAAATGTAAGAAAAGCAGCTACCTCTTGGGCCTGTGAGATTTGCAACCAGTTTCCCATTTGGAAGAAAGTCTTAAGCTTTCAGTAGATAAAGCTAATGAAATGACTCCTTGCAAAATGTCTGTACACAGCAGAACTATGAAAACTGGACTTCATCAGAAGGAGGTAATTATATATCCCAGATATGCTGCAGTTGAATGTGAGTACTGGACACTGTGGCTGTGATCCTTCAGCAGCAACTGTACTCTAAGCTTCACCAACCCACCCTCGTTCCTCAGGCTTTTCCTGCTCCAGCAGACCCTGCTCAGTGCTGACACAAGTGTTTATACAGCCACAGAATGGATTGGATTGATGAACTAATTTATCCTAAATTATCTCTGAAAAAAATGCTTGAGCTCTTTTACAGCTGGATCAATTCCCCAGTTCACCATATAAACAGCTGGATGCAACTGTGGGTAGCAGCAAACACAGAAGGCAGATTGATGTTGGGAAAAATTGCCTGGCGATAGGGTGGATATACGCTGATGCAGCCTTGTCACCAAATGTGAATCTCAACCTGGAAAAGAGAAATCCAGCCCAGGAAATACAAGATAGATAAAGGCTACGCTGTGACAGAAAATCTGATATATCATGCATTTTTATAATTTTGGTTATTTTGACTAACTTCTAGGTTTGCAAGCTTTTCTCTAAAATTTAAAGCAATTTAGGATTAAGTTGGATTTGGTCATCAACCATGACTGTGTTGTTTGTCAGGAAATAATGGCTACTCAACATCATTCAGTAAATGCAAATTTAAACATATAAAAGAAAACATCATTTAAATTAAGAAACATTAGGACATAAATATTTATCTTACTATTTTTATTTGATGAATAATGCTACATACAGGCACAGTGCATTTGAAAAGGGGAAAAAAAGGAGAAAAAATCCTCAGTGAGGGAGTTTATGGTACTTAAGTAGTAATGTGATAATTACCCATGCATAACCACTCAATTATAAATATGGAAATGCTTAATTAATTAATAGATTAAATTAATCATGACACAGAAAGATATCAAAGGCTACATTGCAGCATTTAGCTAGAACTTTGTGGTTTGTGTACAGCTGCTATGATCCTGGAAAAGTTTAAGGTCAAATTATAACTAATAATACTAAAACTTCTTATCAGAATCCTCTGATTTAGAAGTACAGTACTGAGGGATTTCTCCTTTCACACACACTCTTGAGATGTTTTATGTTGGTTTTGAAGGGAGATGAGACCTTGACTTTTTCAGATTAGTTAAGCCCATATGAAACGTTTCTTGTCTTTTTCCATGCTCCTAACTGTGGGAGTACTGTATTCCTCAGGGTCCTCAAGAAGAGATAAGTTTGAGTAAAAATACTGTGTATCATCTATACCTCATGATGTTCCTGTAGGAAAATCAGCAGTATACTAGGTATATGATATATAGATATTATTTAAATTTTTCTTACAGCTAAGGTGAAACTGAATTCTACTCTCAGAAAATCTGCAAGTACACATTTATGTCTTGAAACCAATCACTGTGGCTCTTCATTCCCTTCATTTTTATCTTTGCTACTGTTCCAATTAATGATTTTTTTGGAATGAGTATTTGTGGAAACTAGGAGTTTGAAACAAACATTAGGGAAACTGATAAAATTTAACTTTGCATATGTACTCCTGTGTTTATCCTGACCATCTGATTCCAGGCACAGTATTGATCCATACCATATGATGTGTCTAAACCGACTAAGAGTTTCACTATCGAGAACTAACAAAGAAAGGCCAAAACAGAAGCTGCAGTAACAGATGTCACTGCAGCCTTTTCTGGTGAAAAGCACTAGGTGAGGGTTGTATGTTGTGTTTGGTTTGGGCAGTGGTGTTCCAGCAGAAGTTATGCAAGATAGGTTCTCTAAGGTGAACAGGTTTCCTGAAGCTCAGTCAAGGCAGAACTGAGGCCAGAAAACTGAGCGTGGAGAAACAGGTTGGGAGGGAGCAATATTGCTTTTGGTTTAATAGCTAACTACCATGCTGTAGTTACCATCAGGATCTACTGGCACTTACAACAGAAGCATGATTTTAGACTTCCAGCTGGCGTTTGAATTGCTGTACAAGTGCTCCAGTCAGCTTTTTATCTTCTGCAGTTTGTTTGTGATACAGATCCATTGTTTAACATGGGGGTTATTTTTTCATGCATTGTACAACTTCACTGTACGAATTATTCCATGCATTTAACATGGTCTGTCATATTGTTTGCATATTACATTATTACACATAACACAAATCCATAGCAGAATATCAGAATATTTGAAATATGGCAATGTATTTCACTAAAACTTGCACAGAATTGTACCATATTTTAGTACTATTCAAAAGGTGAATATGTCAAAATGAGAAACAGATGTTCAGAGTCTGACAGTGCCTACTTATATTTTTGTGGCATTTATAGATTTGCCTATGAGGTATAGAAAGTTGAAATTACCTGAAATTAGTTTATGAGAAAAAATCACTTCATTCTTTATATTCTGTATTACCCACTGCGTCAGCAGAAATGCTTTAAATAATATTCTTTCTTAATAAAATAGAAGAATGTCAGTAGCTAGAGCTTTATGATGCAGACTATGGAATTTCGAAACTGCCATTCATTTTTAACCAAGATATTCCAATGCTGTGGTTCTTCAGGAAAAAATATGTAAAAAAAAGAAAAAGTTTCTGTTTATGAAAGGAGTGTCCGTTTATAAATTATGAATTAAGGAAAATGAAGTGTTGGAACCCTGGATCCTGAGAATTTTAATCTTTCAGTGCTGACAGATGCTGATCCTTAGAAGCACACTGCATTTGACCCGAGGCCTTGGAAAAGGCTTCCGAAATTATGTGATAGCACTGAGATTGTTGGTGTGTAATTAATAGAAGTGTGTTAGATCACTGGGTGAAAGATGTGGAATTTTAGTTTTTGGGATATAGTAATATATATATAGGTAACAAGATGGAGGAATTCGGGTGGTGGTTAGTTATTCTTCTTTCTTCTTCTTCTTCATAAGTTTGGGTAAGTTTGTGATTGTGTCCAAAAGTCTGCAGTGCAAGACCCAAGTTACAAGATTATTAGGTTATAAGCAAAAATAAATTTGTTGGCATTATATAATTAGATACCTTGGGCTTGAAAAGGCCTTGGAAGAAGAACTCTGCGGCCATTTTACACCTTGTTAACTTAGGAGCACAGTCTGTGCAGCTGTAACATAGATAAGAAATAATAAACCTCTAAGTCTGAAGAAGAATTCCGTCTCTCGCATTTTAATCCAAGCTCTGAGTAAGAAGAACCAGATAAAAAGCAAAAAAGAAAATATCAACAATGAAGTTCTTATAGAGCAGGTTGCATTTGTATTCCTGATATTTATATTCATTACACTTATTCCATACTGTCTAACTATTCTTCACTATTACAGTAAGTAAACAATTCAAAGACATAAATATTTAAACTTAATTAAAGAAAGGCTTGAGACTTGATGTATTTTTTTAAGATGTCAAAAAATTCAGAAGCCTAAAGCTTGGGTTTGAGACTTGTTTTCCATGATCTACAGCAAGATTTATGCCAGTACTTGGGTAATTAATATGTCAAAATTATTCGCATAATGTCATTTCTTATCATAAAAATATATGCATTTCTGAAAAAGTGACACTGCTTGTTAAAGTCAGAAATTGTTTCTAGTAGCAGTAGTCGCAGCAACCATTGTTATTCCAGCAACATCTTCAACTAGCTAATTTAATATTACTTAAAGGCTTGCTAACACTGAAACTTTTCAATTAGTTTCATGCTAATAGTCTGCTACTCTCACTTCAAACCCTGCTGGGTCATTAAGCCTGGGCCAGGATATGCACAGTTGTGAATCTCCCAGAAGAGTCCTCTTTCCAAAGAAGTGTAAATGTGTTTGGGTAAACATACACCTGTACAGCTGGAAAGGAAAGGAAAAGAGTCACAGTCATGAAATCATTGTGGCTCTTTTTGCCTGCATGCAACTTCAGCATCAGTTTCCAAGCATTAATACCTCAGTACTTGCTAAAGAGGTTTGAAACATTCAACAGCCTTAAAAGTGGATACCTGCAGGTCCAAGCTCTATTTTAATTATTTACAAAAAGAAAGTCACAAAAACATGCACATTCCCATGCCTTGCTGTAAGTGGATGCCAGTTATTAAAAAAAAATTCAAGCCTCCATCTTCAAATAATTTGTCTAAACAAGTTCTACCAAGAGGAAGGTTTTTCAGTAAAAATCACACTTCTTTTGCAGTATTTTCTTGTATACATAGCTTGTATTACTTGAAATTAACTGAATCCATGTTCAAAATCTACGTTCAGAGCAGTGTTCGGAAAAATTAGAATACTACATAAGAAGATGTGAAAACTATCCATGCAGTGAAAAAAAGCAACTAGACTGTGGATATGGACTTGAAATTTTCTATTGCTTAATGTACAAGCTAGAAATTATAGCAAAAATGAAGACTAAAATCTTATATTTAAAGAAGTCAGCTATATGAAAAAATAATGCAAAAATAAATGAAATTGTGATTTTAAAAATTTATATTCAAATATTTTTAAAATTTTAATTCTTGGAAATTGTATAAATTATTGGGCGACAAACTTGTATGCAAAAGAGACCTTCAT
>VYZQ01019336.1:0-11355 GCA_013400655.1 Mystacornis crossleyi
TCTGGAATCCATCTGGAATCCATGGATTCAAAGCTGTGCCTCACTGGGCTGCACACGTTCAATTTTCCCTTGCCCCTCTGTAAATCTAGCCCGAAATGGGTCAGTCTGGTGGGGACAGGAGCAGCCAGGGCACCAGCCTGGTCAAAATGACCCTCAGCAGGGCCCCTCAAATCTCAGCCAGGTGTGGGGTTTCCCTAAACCTCCCTCCCCTCAGAGATCCCCTCCCTCAGCTGATTACAGGACACAGAATAATATAATTTGGAAGCATCTCCTGCAAGAAGAGAAAGGGGTGATCTGTAAGACTTTTTTTCCTTTCCCTCTAATCCAGGAAGCTGCTGCTTCCAAGTTAAACAGAAGGAAGCACCAAATCATCACCTTTTTGTATGAAGTGAGCTCGAGGTAGCTGCACAAACCTGCAGAGAACCATGGAAGCACAGAAAGGTTGGGAGGGAACTTAAATCTCATCCAGTGCCACCCCTGCCAGGGGCAGGGACACCTCCCACTATCCCAGGGTGCTCCAGGCCCCAGTGTCCAGCCTGGCCTCGGCCACTGCCAGGGATCCAGGGGCAGCCACAGCTTCTCTGGGCATTCCATCCCAGCCCCTCCCCACCCTCCCAGCCAGGAATTCCTTCCCAGTATCCCATCCATCCCTGCCCTCTGGCAGTGGGAAGCCATTCCCTGCATCCTGTCCCTCCAGCCCTTGTCCCCAGTCGCTCTCCAGCTCTCCTGGAGCCCCTTTAGGCCCTGAAAGGGGCTTTGAGCTCTCCCTGGAGCCTTCCCTTCTCCAGGGGAACACCTCCAGCTCCAGAACAGAGGGGCCCCAGTCCTTGGAGCATCTTCATGACCCTCTTTTTCTCTTTCTTGCCTCTCTTAAGCTCCAATCTTTTCTTCTGGCACCAAAGCACGTCTCTTTTCACTGATGTTTCCAAGAGCTGGCAAATTATTTTTTAAAGTACCAAAAAAGGGAATTTTTTTTTCTGCCTCCTGCTTCCATGCCCATCTTTCCAGAGTCGTGCTCTGCTCTTGCAAAGCTTTCCCTTCACTATGTCCACACCACCAAAACAACCCCTCCGAGCAAACCCGGGCAGGAATTCTTCGCATGGAAAGCACCTTTCTGCTGGTAATGTCATGGAGAATCATGGACTTTACAGTCTGGGCCAGAAGGATTTTTAATACAATTAATCCCAGCACAAAATCAGCTCTTTTTTTGTCTTTACAACAATCAGGCATGTTAGGAATGAAGGAGTTTTGTGAGGCAGAGCTGCAGGAGGGACTTTTTAGTCCGAGGAAGCAGGGACTCTCCCCACCTTCTGAAAACACGTGGATTAACCAGCCATTATTTGAGGGATTGTGAGGACAATCGGAAAACTGTCATTTCCTTATGAAAATCAGGTGGAGGAGACAGACCTGGATTTGTGCACAGGGAGGGAGAAGCCCCTGTGCGAGCTCGGCACCTCGTCTGAGCTGATTCATTCCATCACAGTGCCAGCCCTGAAATATTCCCGAGCCGTGACGCTCCTGGGCGCACTGGGGACGTGCTGGAGGTGGCAGAAACTCAACTGGAGGGCAGAAATCAAGAAACTGAAGTTGTGGGGGCAGGAATTGGGGGAGCAGAGGGAGACTCGAGGGTTACAGGGAGGGTAAATATCCTAGTGCAGATCTATAGGGGACAATGACAACTCTGCTCCTCCAGGACCTCTTGTTTGCCTCACCCCGAGGGTGACGGGGGCCCCGGGTGACCTGTCCCTCTGTCTTTAGGGTCACCCATCTCTGTCTCTCAGGGACTGATGGCAGCGGCCGGGGAGGTGCCCAAGTCAAGGCTCTTTGGCCTTGAACATACATTAAACCACTTAACAGCAGGTCCGTGAGAGGAGGAGAAGAGAGATGAGATAATGTGAGAAAAAAGACAAAGGAAAAAAAAAAAAAGAGCAGAAAGTGGGGAGTAGATGATGGTTTTTTTTGGAGTTCAGCTGTCCCTGGCTGCGGTCACTGCTGTCACCTCGGACAGAGGTAACAGGAACCTCTTTAAATCTCTACAAATTAATTTCTGGTTGAGGTTTTGTAACAGTTTTCAACCATCTTTGTTGTCTGTGGGTGCTGCACTCCACCGTGGTTTTCTTTTATGGAAGTTCCTCTAATTGATTGCTGCTCTGATAAAATAATTACAGTTTAAAAATCCTCCCTCCATTGGCTCCACTGGGAAGGGACACGGGATGTTTGATCAGTTTTTAACACATCAAATAACAAAAAATCATAAAAATAGTGGATGAGGAGCAGGTCTGGGCAGTGCTTTTTCTCTTTTTTTTTTTTTTTTTTTTTTGGTTTGGTTTGGTTTGGTTTGTTTGTGGGATTTTTGGTTTGGTTTTGTTTTTTAATAGTGAATTTTCTGGGAATGGAGATTGGCAGGGAAGAGAAGACATCCAAAAAATCCACGCTGAAATCCTGCAGGCGGCACAAAAGGTGGGAGAAATTTCCTATGGGGAAAAAGTGAAAGTAGTCTCAAGGCAGGTCCAAAACATCAACAGATTTCCTTGGTTATTTCAAAATATGACCTCTTTGTCTGCAAATTACACTAAAATCCCTGCGTGCAAAGGAAAAGCTGGAAAGGTTGGAGGGAAATGCCCTCAAGTGGGAACAAAACTGAGCTCCCATGGATATCACAGGCTGAGCCAGAAGGACATTTGCTGTTCTCCAGCTTCATTTTTTGCTGGAAAGCCTTGGGAATACAAAAGACCAAACTCCTTTGGGTATTTCCAGCCTACCCGAACTTCCTTCTGTCACCCTTTTCCAGCCTGTTTTTGAGTTCAGCCTGTCCCTTGGGACACCCACGTTGTGCAAAGCCACTCCCCAGCAGCTCTTGGATGGCAGGAGAGTCCCCAGGGACAGGTCCTCCTGTGCTTCTCCACCTTGTGGGCGGCCACACTTATTTCAACAAAAATGAGAAAACTGCTACTCCTTGGTCCCGCTATTCCCTGTCCAAAATGCTGGAGAAAAATGAAGTTTTTGGGGTTTTTTTAAGCAATTTCTCTGAAGCTGTTGACAGTTGCTGTGGCTCAAAACGTTGGGATATTTCTAGGACATTTAGGGGAATTATTCCCCAATTCCCCATCTCCTGAAGCCTTTTGGGATGAGCAATCCCATCTCATGGAATGCCAAAGGAAAAAGGATCCAGCCAAGAGATCTGGCAACCCTTCAGCTGCGAAACAGCCAGAAACAAACGGAGCAGAAATATTTCTGCAGCCCCAACATCAAGCCCATCCATCGAAAGCGTGTCGGGGATTTTCCAGCCCTGCTGAGAACTCTCTCTCGTTGCTTTTATTTTTAGATGCTTTTGATGCCGGGCCTGTTATTTCACTTTTTTTTTGGACATTCCGTGCTAATAAAAGTGTTTTATTTCTCAGTGTTTTGCTTTCTTTGAAATCGGGCTTCTGATTTCCTGCTGGAACTGAAATGTCATTGTCTTGAAGGTTGTCCTCTGTCTGGTCCCCAGCCAGAGCGTCTGGGAGCTGGGTGTTGCCACCTGGCTGGGTTTGTGGGCACGGCCAGGTTTTGGCCAAGCCAGAAGGAGGTTCCTGTGAGTGATTCCCTGCTCCTGTGAGTAAAATGAGCCTTTTGAAAGAAAACTCAAGTTCAAAAGTCCTTTTAACAAGGGCGTGGAGTGACAGGACAAGGGGGAATGGATCCAAGCTGACAGAGAGGAGGTTTAGATGGGAGATTGGGAAGAAATTCCTCCCTGTGAGAGTGGTGAGTCCCTGGCTCAGGTTTCCCAGAGCAGCTGTGGCTGCCCCTGGATCCCTGGAAGTGCCCAAAGCCAGGCTGGATGGGGCTTGGAGAAGCCTGGGACAGTGGGAAGTGTCGCTGGGTGGAACTGGGAGATCTTTAAGGTCCCTTTCAATCCAAACTCTTCTTTGATCCTGGAGTTTCTCAGTGTATTTTTCTTGCTGCTCTACCTGTCTGCTGCCAGTGGTTTTGCCTCCCTGCCCAGCCAAAAATACTGAAATAATCATTTTACAAGTTCCAGTTGCCGCTCAAGTTCTTGCAAACCTCATCCCAGCCTGCTACATCCCTGAAATCCTTCCCCACTTGCTTCCAGCTAAGCACGAGGATGAAAATTCCAGCTCTCAGCAGGTAACTCACAACTGGGGAAAATCTGAATATCCCTGGGGCCCTCTGTTTTCTCTGTCACCCGTTGTCTTCCGCCTTAGCTCAACACCAAATCCCGTTTGGGAGACAACCTGAAGCCCTGGAATCTTGGAGCATCCCGATTTCTGTGCCCGCAGGGCTGGATGGGCCCAGAGTCCAAGGCTGTGTTGTCTGGTGGTATTTGGGGTGTGACATCACCAGGTGGGAGGTGTGGATAGCTGGGCAGCAGAGCAGTGGGAAGCAGGGCCCGTCCCCTGTGGAAAGCTGGGACGGATGTGCAGACTCCAGGGCAGGACACTCATCCTGGAGGTACCAACTGGGTCACTCCAGATCTGGCCCAAAATCCGACTGCTGTCGTATATTTGCTTAACCTGACAAGGAAATTTTCAAGGAATTTGTGTGGGGAAGCAGAGATGAAGCTCAGTATGTAAGAAAGTTCATCTTTATTTGTTTCAAATAAACGCTTTTTTCAAAGTTTCCATTCACGAGATCACAAAACTCATCAAGGTTGGAAGAGACCTTCAAGATCATCCACTCCAACCATGAACCCAACACCAACACAACCACCCCAAAACTGGATCTCCAAGTGCCACAAATGCAGGATTTTTACCCTTTTTTTCACTCTTCTTCCCAGACGCAAAAGAAATATTGCGTGTTCTCTTTTCATATTCACTGTACTAAAGAAATCGAGTCAAATGCAACTCCAAGGATCTCTGCCTTTGGGGGACTTCCTGTTTCAGTATTTCTGGGAAGCTTGGGGTGCACCAAGGAATATTCCGTGTACCAAATGTACACATTGCAGAACATCCTTCCAGTCTGTATTCCTGCCTTGGAAGGGGAAAAAAAAAGAGGGAATCTTCCCATCACAGTACCCAGTTTCTGTGTCACATCCTGGTTTTGATGACATCCAGATGGAAGAATTCCCTACTTTGTATTACCACGTCACTAGTTTTCCCTCTCTTCTGAAATCAGAGAGTTGGGAAATTCTTTTCCCCGATTTTCCAGTGGCACCCACCAAGGAGAATGACGGAGGACAAGTATGGGACAGCTGAGCATGAACGGACCCAAAATAAAAGTCATGGAATGGGATGCTCTTTAAAACACAAGAATGATGGAATTAGGTGGTCTTTAAAACACATTAGATGGTCTTTAAAACACAGAAAGATTGGCTCTAAAACACACATCCGGATGGAACTGGGCGGATTTTAAAACACAGCACTGATGGAACTGGATGGTGTCTAAGGTCCCTTCCAGCCCAAGCCTTCCAGTGATTCTGTGATGGTTTGGTTGGGGATGAGCCTGACAGACACAGCCAGGATGGGTTGGAACACCATTATCCCAAAAAACTGCTTTAATTTGTAATGATCAGACAGAGAGAAAGGATTAATTCTGTCTCATGCGTTTGGCCGATGCCTCCAGATGAGTAAATCTGGCTGCTTTAGGAGCTCCTGAACCCCCACACAGCATTCCTGCAACGTGCAAAAGGGAGGCTGGAAAACGAGCGGCAGCTCCTAAGCCTCCCGAGGTCTGATCCAAAGCGTGGATTTGGGCAGGATCAGCTTCCAAGGCCAGCGCAGGGCAGATGGAAAGGTGGGGAGCAGCGGCCTTGGCACGGGGTTGGCTGCGTGAGAGCCCAAACCGAGTCCTTCCATGGCAAAATCCGCCCGGCTCTGCCGGAGAGGCGCTTCCAGGATGGAGAGGCCGGGCTGGTTTCTGTATGGAACCCATTGTTCAGCAGAGCAGAGGCCTTCCTCTCCGGTTAATGGCTCAGCAAAGTGTGTTGCTTTAATGGTTAATCATCTACCCACGTTGTTCGGCGAGGAAAGCCAGGCAGATAATGCCCCTGGCCGGCGGTTCATGTGACAGGCCGACTTCCCGGTGGGAGCAGGGAAAGGATTTCGCAGTGGGACAAGGAGGGAGAGGGAAAATGCCGGACTGGGAGGTTCTGGTGGTTACAACGTGAGCAAAACCNTGAAGAAAGCTGAAGTTTTAATCGGTGAATTTATGCTGATATGCAAATGGACCAAACCTATAAAAGTGTGAAGAACTCGTGACTCGCCGTCCATCCTGGGGTCCATTTTGGAAGCAGCCTCTGGCTCCCCAGGGTGGTACCTTTGGAGGCCTTTCAAATAAATCCCGGCCTTTATTCCCTGACTCCTGCCTGGTCCCTGTTTCCAGGTAGCTGGAGAAGGCATCACTACTCACTGGTATGATTTTGGAGGTGTCTCTGGACATGTCTAACACAGGGAATATTCCACTATTTCAACTCCTGGAAGAACTTGGAATCATTAAGGTTGGAAAGCCCTCTGAGATGGTCACATCCAACCATTGACCCGGCACTGCCACATCCACCTGAACCGTGTCCCCAAGCCCCACATCTGCTGTGTCCCTGGGGGCATCTATCTGATCACCTGGACTCATCCATAGGAGAAATCAGAGCTTGTCAGTGTCAAGGAAGGAGCCTCTGGGTCAAATTTTCTCCCTTCAGTAAATATCAAACTGCATCACTGCATCCTGACCTACACATCTGGGTGTGACAGTGACAAACGTGCACTTTCATCCCATGCGGAGGGGCAGGCACTGAGCTTTCCTCTCTGTGACAGTGACAGGACCCAGGGAGCGGCTGGAGCTGTGTCAAGGGGACGTTTAGGCTGAGTTTAGGAAAAGGTTCTTCCCCCCGATGGTGCTGGGGCAGTGCCCAGGCTCCCCAGGGAATGGGCACATTCCCAAGGCTGCCAGAGCTCCAGGACAATGCTCTCAGGGTTGCACAGGGTGGGATTCTTGGGGTGTCTGTGCAGGGTCCAGGGTTGGAGTTGATGATCCTTGTGGATCCCTTCAAATTCAGTGATTCTATAATTCACCCTAATTTGACAGAAGTTTGATGCCGCACATAATCAAAACTGAGCATCCAACCCCACTCCCTTGAGATGGTCCCTTCCAGAGCATCTGTGCCTTCCCACAGGGAACTGACAGGAGCAAACACCACCCCCAGTGCACTGGGAACATGTCCTGTTTAACTCCCCTTGACCCATTCCCATCACCCCTGAGCAGGATGTAACAATTTTCCTATCTCCTAAAACACACAGCCCGGCCACCCAACACCGGGAAACAACACCCGAGAGGGGAAAAAAGTCACATCTCAGCCACTCAGGGCTGACAGACCAGACACAGGACTGCCCTCAGCAGCCTTGAGATCCGTGTGACTCAGCAGGGTCAACACACTTCAAGTCCACTCCAGGAACAACGGCCTTGACTTTTTGTCATCGTCCCAGAAGGAAAGAGGCGGGAGGAGAATGGCCTGCAAACACTCGGAGTGTTTGTTCCTCCCCGGAGGACCCTTGATGCTTGGGAAGTGCTTCCAGCCTTCCCGGGCAGGGATCAGTAACCTTTGAAGTGCAGGTTCCCTCTGCACCTGGAGAGGCTCCACCAGCGCCGCAGCCTCGCCGGATTCTTCTCTCATCAAGCTGATTTTGTTGTTGTTGAGCAGCAAACGTGGCACGGGACGCTGCGGAGAGCTGGTGGCCACCAGGCTGGAGGAGAGGGTCAGCAGTAGGAATTAGTCCCTCTTTCCAGGGGGGAAATGTGCTAAAGGTCCTAAAATCGAGGGGAATGGGACACGTTTCTCCTCGGGGAAGGAGACTGAGATGAAAACAGCCATCCTGAGCTGACAGGGATCTTTTTGCCCTCCAGGGATGAGCTCCTCCACCTGCCCTTGTGCCAGAGGTTTTGCATTCCTGGAGGAGCCTCTGGGACAGTGCCCACAGTACTGCAGATGGTGATAATCATTATCATCAATCATTATAATCAATAATCATCAATCACAGTCACAATGAAAATAATATATAATAAAATATATAGCCATAAAAATCATAATCATACTAGTAATGTAGACAATAATAAAATAACCACAATAATAATAATAATAGTAATAATAATGTCATAATTACCAGTCATAAAGGTAATCTCACTGCCCTGACTGAGATATCCAACTTTGCAAGTGAAAGGTAACAAAATAAACCCAATATCAAAGGGACAAGTCGAAGCCCTCTCACCCCACCATCCTGAATCTGACCCGTTTCAGGACCCCATCCTCATCCCAGCACAGGAATCCACCTGTTCTTCCTGACAAAAATCCTCTCTGCTGCTCCGGGGAAGGATGTGGCCCCCCTGGAGAGGGTCAGAGCTGAGGAGCTGAGATGAAAAGAGCTCTCAGGAGATGCCCTGTGAAGGGCAGCGGAGGGACAGCCTTGTTTGGTGTAGGCGACACCGAGAGGTGATGGGGTCACCGTATCCACTGGCCCTGCTGGGAGCAGAGGGAAAAAACTTGTCCAGAGGGGAGGGAAAACGGGCTCTGAATGCAGTGACACAGGTCGGAGTTAAACATTAGTGTGACCTGTCTGCAGGCCCGGCTGGCAGCAGCAGGGGCAGGGCTCGGGGGTGGAGGGGTCACTCAGAAATCACCAGCCTGGCTTCCCTCCCCAGAAAGCTCAGGACACCCAGAAAACTCACTCAGGGGCTAAAATTCACCGTGGCAAACGGCAGAGTAACAAAGAGTATTCTACTCAAAGGAGCAAAGACAAAGCTGACATCAGAGAAGTGCAAAGTAACACAAAAAAACCCCAACCCCCCACCCCAGCACAAAAAATTAGCCTGTTTAAAATAAACCCAGTTCCCACCTGCCTGTTTTTCCCCTCTGCTCCAGCTCAGCTCCTCTCCTTCCAGTTCCAACAACCCCTCCAGCCTCTGGGATCTCATCCCCTGGAAGACACTTGTGCTCTGATTGCTTTGATTTCACGCCTTTGCTACCAGGCTGATGTTTTTTACTGGGAATCCAGGAAAAACCTGTCTGAGGAGGACCATGAAGGCACATTCATGCCCAGTACAAAATCACAGAATGGTTTGGGTCGGAAGAAGTCTTGTAGATCATCCAGTGCCACCCCCTGCCATGGGCAAGGACACCTTCCACCATCCCAGGGTGCTCCAAGCCCTGTCCAGCCTGGCCTTGGACACTGCCAGGGATCCAGGGGCAGCAGATGAAAAGCACAGGAACTTTCTCCAGTCTGACCAGCTCAGCTGCATCTCTGTGAGGTGTGAGGCCACCTCTCCCTTTTCCAAGGGCCTTAACCCGTGGAATTCAATTTCAATTCAAATCCCAACTCATTTTCTGCAGCTGACATCTACGACGTACAGAAAATACATGATCCAGGCATCCGTCAGTCACTTCTCCACCATTCCTCCCTGCAGATCACTCTGCTGCTTCTTGTAGCCAGTCTCCCCATTTCACTCTTTTAAAACTTTTTTGTCGCCTTTTCACCATCCTAAAAAAAGAAACTGAAATTCCTGGCTGTGCCAGGGAAGGGAGAGGCTGATGATCCCCAAAAATGCCCAGCACAGATCATTGCGAACCAGTGAAAGCAACCAGCAGGTCTGTCCCCAGCCAGGTTTCTCTCTCCAGCGGGTCTAAATTGTTTGCCACGCTAATTTTCAGCTAAATAAAACCTTCAGGGTTTAAACTTCCCGTCCTTTACGAAGCCATTGCTCTTGACCACGTGATCCCTGCAAAACCAGCTTGGGTAAAACTCCTGACATTGATCCTCGGGGATTCCCCTTCTGAATGTTCCTGCAGCAAATGGTTGTATTTTATCACTTCCCAATAAAACCTGAGCTCTGGGGCTCTGGGCTCTATGGCCAAAGGAAAATCTGGCAGCAGCCCAGGGCAGCTCATGACTATTTAGGAGACTCCTGGTGCCAGAGCTCATGCCCAAGAAAAGGATGCAGAGGGCAGAAAAGCACCCCCAGGTCCCAGCTGCCAGAAATTCACCGGTTTGGCTGTTTTCTCCTCCTTCACCTCTGCCCTTAAAGCTCTGCTGGCCACAGGAAGCCTTTGGATTAACCTCCAAACCTGGAAAAAGTGGGATTTGGACGCATATTGAAACATCTAAATCCTGGTGTCCGCACCTCGAGGCACAGTGGGGTTTATCCCCAGGGACTTCCTGCCATCTAAAATCCTCCGTGGGATGCCCCCCCAGCCTCCAGCTGCCTTCCCTCCTGGATGCAGACATCCAGAAGGTATGATCCCTGCAGGTCAGGCTCATGTTGATATCCTCAATGCCCCACAGTGTCTCAGACAACATTAAATGCCTCCACCGAGGCAGCCGATTTGAGATTTGGGGTCTCCACGTGAGAGGAAATCGAAGGTTTCATTATGATCTGTGGGTGTCTGATCCCATCACCAAACACGTGGGCAATGCCTCCACTGATCTTGGACTGCCTTTCTCCTACTCGTGCCTGGACCCTCTCGAGCCACATGGAATGGCCCAAATGGAAGGAAAACTTCGCTGGATTTGCTGGGTTCAGCAAAGCCTGGTTCTGGGAGGTTTCTGGCTCCCAGGGGTCCACAAGGGGCTGGATAACTTGCACATCTTTGCCTGACGCCCTCGGCTTGGACCTGGAATGAGGAGCAGAATCTGACCTTGGAAGGAGCCACAAACCAGACCAAGTGTGGCTCTGCATCTGTGTCTTTCCTTCCCCAGCTGCCAGGGAGGTTAAGGGACCCCCGATCACTAATTTCCAGTTTATCTCCACATTACCTTAACTCTCCTTCATCTTCTGTAATTTTTGAATCCGTTTCCAAGGCCATGATAGTGGGAAAATATTCTGCTGTGCGCACTGGAGCTGCTGGGCACTCAGGTTTCTTTATGTCCTTCCAAAATCATCACATCAGGACACTGGGCCATGGGCACGAGTCACAGGTCGGGTGGTTTTGCTTGGGAATATTTTTCCAAGGTTTTTGTGGTTGCCTGAATTTTGTGCATGAGCAGACCTGGAGCAAGGGATAGAGTATATTCGTATGTAGATGTGTATGAATACAAGTATTTTTGGATGGGATCTCTTCTTTTCCAGAGTATTTTTAGGTAAAATGTAATTCCCCAGAAGCCAGTCTGGGGACTGTCACGCTGTTTGGAGTGGGGACACCATGGAGGTGTCTGGGTGGGCTTTGTCCTTGCTCCAGCTTGGTTCATTTAGTGGCACAGGATCCTGGCTCAGACTTTGTGTTTTTGGGCAAACTCGGGCGGTGCTGTGACCAGCCTGGCACACCTGAGCTCCAAAAGCAGTGAGATATTCCAAAACTGATGCAGGTTTGGTGCCCTGTTTGATGGGCAGGGTTCACCCCAGGTTCCTCCTGCAGCCTCCTGTTCCTTCCCCACCACC
>VYZQ01019338.1:0-10734 GCA_013400655.1 Mystacornis crossleyi
GAAAAACCCCGCTAATATTTAGCTAAATATGTGAGCAGAAGTCCCAAACACATCTCATGGAAAAACAATCTCAAATCTGAAATTAATATTTTATGAGAAAAATTATTCCTCCCTAAATTAGTGATACTTTTGCTGTCGAGTGTAATCTCAGATGGCAGGTTTACATATGTATGTTTTTTTCCATTTTCAATATGAAAAATATTTTTGTTTCCAATTAATTTAGGGAATGTCTTGTTTGAAATTTTATACTAGTTGTATGTATTTAGTGTCGTGTGATCAGAGGAGGAGAAAGAAAGAGATGAACCTTGTAAGTAGTTTAAGCATTTTAATCTCAAAGTGTTGTCATTCAAGGTTTGTGTAAAAGTGGAAATGATTGCCTGGTTGGACTCCTTTTGTGGATCATTTATGTTTTATATAAGATTTATCATGATGGCACTACAACCTCCAAGTGTTACTGTCCTATTAGTACAGATATAACAATAATATGATAAAAAAATTAGCTGGTGAATATTCTAGGTCCTAAACATTACTTGTAAACAAACTCGTACTTTTATTAATATTCTCTATGGAGAAGAGGTTCAACCAGCAAATAAAAACTCAAGTTGAAATTTCAGATATCCAAAATCATACTAAGCCACCCATAAACTGTTCAGTTTTTGTTTTAATTTGGGGAAAGCAACATAAATGAATCTTCCTATATTTTTGATTTAGCATATCAAAAAACAGAATCAACTCTGATGGCTTTTGAGGCTGACAAAGGCTAAAATGTCTGAGATATTCAGTAGAACAGGTAAAGCTTCCAAACTTTTAAATGACAGGAAAAAAGACAAAGTTTTTCAAATGTGCTCTACTTAGTTAATATCTAGGGTGGGTGAAGGTAAGAATATTGAAGGTTTCTTTTTTGAAACCATTTTGAAAGGCTAATAATTTCATTCAATTTTTCTTACATTCATTTTTCAGAACCCATACAGGTAAGGAAAGCTGGAAACCAGTAACAGCCAGCTGTGTTCAGGCCATTAAAATCCAATCTGGGCATATCAATGAAAAAGGACATCTTGTTGGTCTAGAAATTAGTAAATTGAAGCGAAATTATAAGTAATTAGCTGACAGACTCTCACAAACCCTGTGAAAATTATTTTAAAACATCTAACAGCTGTTGGCTAATAAAGAGAAATAGTCTAGTTGCAGCAGAACATTTTAAGTGCCACTAACAAAACTGTTAGAATGCTATGAAGGGTAGCTGCTACGTGACAGTAGCAAGATCAGGAAGGAGGAAGAACAGGGGCCATCAAAATGTGGGTAGCAGATTTAGTGAAACTAAACATGTCACATCTCACACCTGAGTTTCTCTAAAGCCATGGGACACAGTGACTGGTTCAGCTCAGCTGAGCACTCTTCCCTTTCTTAGCACCTTACCAGGTGCATCACACTATTGGACATACATATGACTGTCTCCTACTTTCTTCCTTCTTGAAAAAAGAAATTGCTGTTCTTTATGGCATTGGTGAAACAGTCCCTCGGCTGAAACTCTGTAGAGGACACCAATATTCCATGTCTTGATAAAGACTGGTTGGTTTCTATTCTTTTGTGTGAATTCCTAAGGAGCATTCTGTGGACAATGTTGCATGTTAGCTGAAGGCAGTGTATAATGATTGCAATGCAATTGTTACCACTGCTGTTTTAATTTAGAATTTGTGTTTGTTTTGTCCTTCCCTTGCATGTGCTAACAGCATGTTTATACTGGGAATGTGAGTTCCCATGATGAACAACTGATTACATAAAACTTGACATCCCTGTCCAAATCCCAAATTAAAACCGTTCTTCTCACCATACGCTATTTTACATGTAGATCTTTTACTTAATTGTTGTTACCATTTTTTTGCTTTTTTCTTGATCTGAGGTTGAAGCAATGAGCTATGATGGTCCATTATAAATCCTGAGCATAAACGTTACATAGCTCCTTTCTCATTATTTGATGTAGAAAAGACTTTTCCTTCTCCCCCATGAAAATCAGAAACTCTCCTGTACGGCAGTGCTAATCTTGAAAGCAGATACAAACAACCTGTAGAGAGACAAGACTATTTCTGTAATGTGTTACTAACAAATTTCAGAAGTATCTTACAAAGCGGGAAGCAACACCAGTTTTCAAAAAGGTCCTTCAATAACATCCTAGTTGAAACTGTTAGCATTTAATCTGTAATGTTTGAAATTCAATCAAAAACTGAGCTGTTTACACATCTAAGGATCATTGAAATGGGTACCCCTGAAATTATTTTTAAATTGCTATTTGGTGAAATGCTATTCATGATCTTACCAATGACACTTCTTTCAAATATAGTAGGGTTTTTTCTCCAAAAATTCTGCAAAAATTGATCCCGTACTCAAATTCACTCCTATGTAGGAATCAATTCCAACCCAAACATCTCTCCATTCTAAAGAATATTGGATTTAAATACTTATCCTAAAATCATAGAATTTTTAAGGTTGGAAAAGACCTTTAAGATCACAGAGCCCAACCATTAGCCAGCACCTTCAAGTTAATCACTAAACCATCAGTGCCATTTTCACATGCTTTTTTAACACTTCCAGAGATGGTGACTCAATCACTTCCCTGATCAGCCTGTTCCAGTGCTTCACCCCTCTTTCAATGAAGAATTTTTTTTTTTTTTCTAATATCGAATCTAAAACTCCCTATTGAAACCTGATGTCGTTTTCTCTGATCCTACCACATGTTACCTGGGAGAAGAGACCAATCCCCACCTTGTTACAATCTCCTTTCAGGTGGTTGTAGAGAGTGATAAGATCTTTTAGAGAGTGGTTTAATTGAAGTTTGAATCTTTGATACCAGAGTTCTCTTCAATCAAATAGTGTATAAAGCTTAGTTAATGTAATCTCTTACTAGTATTTTAGCTGAAATAAATTGATAAGAATTGTGAAAAAGTGCTCTTTTAGTGTGTATCTGCTATTGAGGGAGAACTGAGATTGCACACACTCCCGAAACAAACAACTTTTGCATTTAGGAGAAAAGAGTTGTGAGATTGTACTTGGACAGTTTGGAGAAAAAGAGAGAAGGTTAAAGATGACTTCTGGTTTTCTGTCCAACCCTGTGTGGCTGAGCAAAGATCCAGTACAAACTAGCTTGATATTGTCAATGATGAAAGGATAAAAATTTTGTTTGAAGGCAGAGTTCCTTATGAAATTCTCAGAAATAAAAATTCCTCAGATGTCTTCTCTTACAGTTCCTTTTTAATGTCTGGAGTTGGGGAAATTCCATAATTACTCTATTAATGAAAAAATGCTTACTGTATTCCAACAAAATCTTGGTCAGAGTGCCAAAGAAAATATGCTCATACTGTGACTGCAAGTACTTCTACTAATTAGATGTGGAATTTGGAAGAAACTTGTTCCTGAAACACAGGATCACAGTTTTTTCCAGCAGATAACACTGTATTTCTCTCTGGAGAAAACATCCTAATGTGTATTCAGACCCACTCTGACATACAGAGAAAATGAGACATCTATCTTCTTGCTACAGCAAGATTTAAAATATATTCATCTCCTGCAATAGCTCTTCCAGGGACTGCAGTTAGGTGTATTGAGGTACTTGCATACTGTCCTTCACTTTGATTGATTGGAAATAGCGTTATATACATTCAGTGACTGACAATAAGAAAAGCAAGATTTCAGTTTCTGAGATGTTTTGTAATATTTTTGAGCCCTTACACAGACACCTGTGATTTCAACAATCTGCGTGGTTAACCAAGAACTACATCTCCACCTACAAATCCAGCTAAGTTAATGATTAAAGCAGGAAGCTCCTACTAAGGGAAGGAAAACTGGAAAAAAAAGATTTAAAAAATTAAAAATTGTCATTTTGATTTAAAAAGCCTGAGCTATCCATAGGTACGTCTCTGGTATGAGCAGGATATGTCTTTGTCTAGACAAAGGTGTCCTCCTAAACTTGTGAACAGTGCTGCAGGATGTTATTCTTCCTCTCTTCAAACTTTACTTTTCTCATACTTCAGTGACTACACAGAAAGGTCCAAGTGTAGGCAGGAAAATTGAGAATTTGACCACTGGTAAAAGACAGAGCAGCAATAAGATTAGATAATAGAACCCATTCTTGTATTTTCTACATATCACAGATATTCTGGGTGCAGAAGCCATCTCAGAGTTGGTGTCCTAAATGCTTGCTAGTTGTTCCGTTCACTTCGACTATGTAAATCTTGCAGTTGATAGAAAGTGTAACCATATGACTACATGCTTCCTATCCAGTACATGTACAGCAGATTGAGCTCTCTTTTTCTTCCCAGATAAATTCCCTGAGCATTCAATGAGCATTTAATTCGGTAAAACTTAAATGACATTTAGAAAATAATTTTCCATTTTTCTTCCTAAGAGACAGAACACATTACAAAAAAAACCCCTCAAACATTCATAAAACATGTGGAGTACTTCCAGTGAAACAGAAAATTACACAACTTTACTGAGTACTGAAATTCTAGTTCAAAGTATGGACTATCTGCAGAATCTAAGCTACATCTTGGAAATTTGAAATTCATGAGCATGAATCCAGATAGTTTTCCATAAAGTATAAAAGAAAAATTTTTCTTTTCTTTTCCCCTAATAGTAATATTAAGTGAAAGCCTTTATGGAGTATCTACAGTTAAATATATATACATACATATGAGCTCTTCAACACCTTTGTAAGTGACTTGGTTGGAGGACCTGAAAGTATATTGAGCATATGAAGTTCAACAAAGTGCCAGATTCTATACCTGGGACAGGACAACCCTGGATGTATGGGCAGACTGGGGAACAAGAAGCTGAGAGCAGCGCCATGGAAAGGGACTTGGGGGTCCTGGTCGATGGCAAGTGGAGTCAGCAGTGCCCTGGCAGCCAGGAGGGCCAATCCTGTCCTGGGGGGCATCAGGCACAGCATCACCAGCCGGGCAAGGGAGGGGATTGTCCCGCTCTGCTCTGCACTGGGGCGGCCTCACCTCGAGTCCTAGGGGCAGTTTTGGGTGCCACAATACAATAAAAATATAAAGGCATTAGATAGTGTCCAAAAGAGAGCTACAAAGATGATAAAGAGTTTAGAGAGAAAGCCATACTGTTGAGGTCACTTGGCTTGTTCATCCTGACGAAGAGGAGATGGAGGGGAGACCTTGCTGTGGTCTACAGCTTCCTCACAAGGGGCACTGATCCCTTCTCTCTGGTGACCTGTGACAGGAGCAAATTTTTTTCAAGGAAAACTTGAAGTTGTGTTAGGGGCAGTTTAGACTGGATACTAGGAAAAAGTTCTTCACCCAGAAGTGGTTGGGCACTGGAACAGACTCCCCACTGAAGTGGTCCCAGACCAAGCTTAACGGAGTTCAAAAACGGTTTGGACAATGTTGTCAGACACATGCAGTGATTCTTGAGGTGTGCTATGCAGGACCAGGAGTTGGACTTGATGATTTTTGTGGGTCTTTTCCAACTAGGGATAAATTCTATAATTCTATGAAGAACTGATATGTTACACAACTCTAAAACTTACTCATATGACATAAAACTGTGAATATTATTTTTAAATAAATTTAACTCCTTTCTCTTTTTTTTTCTTCTGAACTCCTTACATCTGTTGAATGGAGAAAGGACATCATCCTTTTTATTGCTTAAAAATCTTTCTGTTGAAATATACTCTTGATTAGACAAGGGAAGTTCCTGATTTAATATACACATATCTTTCCTGAAAACACTTGTACTTGCTTATAAGTAGTAATGTAGAGCTATTAAATAGCGATATATTTCCTAAATGCCAGCTCTTTTAGTTGACTGAACACTCCAGCTTTGACATTTGCTGTTTTATAAGTCTAGTGCTGATGAATGGAGGAAAAGATCTCATCACAAGAGGGTTTATATGAAGCAGTTTATATGAATGAAGGAAGAGGCAGGATTTGTTAGACCTTCCATTGACATAATTTTTATTTTTTCTAAAGTGTTGTGAAGGCAATCTGCAGGTCACATAGCCCTCTGTACCCCAGAATGAACTAAATTTACTTGCACTACTCGGGACATTTTTTTTAATTTACCGTAATCTTCAAAATTTCCAAGGCTGGGAATTTCCTAAGCATCATATTAGTACTTAATGATATTACATTTATGCCTTTCCTGTAAAAAGAATCTGCTTTCTCCTCTTATCATCCCCTGCAGCCTGTGGCAGACAGTTCCCTTTCCCCAGCTCTCCTTCACACTGAAAATAACTCCTTAAAAGTTATCTCAACTGAATTAATATAACATGAGTTTCCAAGGGCCCCTTAAGTTTTTCACTGCATGAACAGTTAACACAGCTAATAATAATAAGCTGCATTTACTGGTAAAGAGAAGTTTCTGATTATGATTAGTTAATTTTTATGCAGGGTTCTTCAGACTATGGTAGTACTCAGAAAGTATAATTAAAAGTAGTTGCAAATGAAGGATTAATTGTTTGCAATGACCATTTTATTTGTCCATTTGTGACACTACAGAACTAAATACAACCTTTCCCAAGAAAAAATGTTTTAGATTTTTTTTAAANTTTATATTTTTTTTAAATTATATATTATTACTTATTACTAATAGATTTTTTAAAATAATCTAGTAATTGACCTCTGCAGAATTTTGTCTCTTACATTATTTTACCTTTGAGTAAATTTTTTTAACTGCAATGAAAACTTTTATCCTGAAGTCAGAAGGAGTACAATTAAAGTCACTGAGCATATATTCACTTCCTATTCTGGCTTGTATGTTAGATGCATTCCTCAGAAGAGTTTTAAAACCCTGATCACAGACAATAACCTTCAAAGAAAATAATTGACATTAAGTATAAAATGTCAGTGAGATTTTCATGAAAAATAATATTCTTCATCATATATGCACCAAAATACAAGATATTAATATAATTCACTGAGTTATTCAGCTTCCAGAGATTTGGAAATGCACATTCAACATTTTCTTTCTGTTTGATATGTGCAAGGTTACATATTTTTAGTTTTCTGGTTCTCAGAATCAGTTTCTTGTTCATCTTTTACTCATAAAGCTTGCCATCTTGTAAAAACACAGTGCAGAACTATCCAGGTGGGAGTAACTGGTCTTGAGCAAGACTCTGCATATTTCCAAAGGTATGCCCAAGTTCTGTATTTCTGTTGACAATCCCGTACTGCCTTCAGGCTCTCAGGAAAAAACTAGCATATAGCTGTCATTCCAGGCTCTGAGGAACTGGTTGAATAGAGACTGTTGAATGCCTTTCTGCTCAACAGACCTGGGTAAAATAAGGCTTTAGAAAAAAAAAAAAAAAAAGTTTTAAGAGAAGTTATGCCCTGGAGCTGGAAAGCAGATCTGTGGAAAGGGTTTCCAAGAAACTCAGCTTGTACACAATGCACTGTCAGGTAACAATAACTGCCTTTGCTGTCAGGAACCTCATTCCCCAAGCAGCAAACATCAAAATGTGTAGATGTATCTTGTGTGCCCACAATGGGATTTCTTTGTCTGAAATGTCTTATACCATTTTAGATGAGGTTGTTTCTAGATTGAAAGAGGTGAACAGACACTCCTTAAAATGGAATTGCAAGGGCAAAATATGGATACAGAGTTTAGTCTTCTGAAAATGGGAGATAAAATTTCATTGCAATAACATGCTTCAGACCCTGACACAACATGACGTAATCAGACCTCCCTCTTACTGCCTTGTATTACTCATTTTAGTGTCAAACATATAAGTATTTTTGAATGTGGATAAACAGATTAAGATAACACAGGGCAAAGTACCTCAGAATACAACTAAAAATTTGTTTCATCAACCTGTGATGAAATAAACTGAACGAACGCCTGAAATAAGAAGGAGTATTAAAAAACAGGATTTTTGATCTATGGAGATTAAAAAAAAAAAAAGACATAATATATTTGATTTAGGTGTTATTCAGGAACTGAGTATCAAAAGAAAAAATCTTTCACGGCAGATTAAGCCTAAACAGAGAGAAATTCCCTAGACCAGAAAAAAATTATTTTACATTTGTTTTTAAAATTATTGATTGATTTAAATTCTACAGCAGATAGAAGCCTCTTGAAAGTTTTTCATCTACCAGCAGCTAGTTTTTGCATAAGTATTAAAAGAACATTGTGATTTTTTTTTTTTTTAAGTAAGGAATACAGATAATTTTGTCAGCTGAAATAATGGAATCTAACAAGCAATACAATGAATACATTCTCCAAAGGCAAACAGTTCTGGAAAAGAAAGAAATGAGAACTAATTTAAAATATTGTTATTTATTTCTGTAGAGTTTTTGGCCTCAGTAGGGATCTTAATGACAGTAAGGTGTTCATTGCATTTTCTGTAACATAAGCGTTAAGGACTTAGAGCCAGTTCTAATATTGAAGGGAATTGTAGGTGAATACGAGTATTCTTGTGAGTGTAGAGAGCAAGAGAAGGTGTGTTTTCTTTCGTGAATACTAACACTGACCTGCTGGGCAACAGCACTCGTTTGTGTTAGCGCGGCTGATGTTTACGTTGGTGCTGATAAAGGCCCTGCTCTGTCTGTGCTGGCCTGTGTGTCCAGGCATGTTAAATGTTGTGTGATTGTGTGTGATGTCTCCTTCTGGAACACACATTCAACTTTGCTGCTGGCTGAACCTGCCAACTTGAACAGCAACTGCATCAACCAGGCTGGATGGAGAGACCGCCTAGACCTCAGCGTGCCACAGGCCTGGCTGCTGCAGTCAAGAAGAAGGAATGGCTGCTGGCACATGTGAGTCAGCAAACACATATGTTATGTAATCAACAGGTATAGATTGTCCAGTAAAGGTGACCACTGGGTTTTAAAGCTGTGAGCACAGTTACAAGAATTAGTACCAGATGTGATTAAAATCATTGTCTGACTGGTATCATTTAACACTGACTACTCTGATGACTACTGCTATCCTTTTTGTAATTTTTTGTCTTTTGCTGCTTGATGTGAGGCGGAACTGGCTTGTCCATCTTTTAAGTCTGTGCTTGCAATGAAGTAATGACCCTTTCCCTGACAATGAACTTTACATTGTTTATCTCAAGTATTATTTATTGGCTTTCTCGCCTTGAACTCCATTGCAAGAAATTTTTCTAAAGACTCATTGTGATTACATGGGGTACAGCCTGTTTTATTTCCTTCTAAACTGTTGTATTATGACCTTTCTTGTACATAAGTCTGCATTTGAAGACGAAGAGGAAAATGGAAGTGTAAATGAGAGAAGAAGGAGCTGCCTGCATTCTTTTCCAATTTGTCTCAGGACAGCCATGGCGCTGGAACACAATAATCAGTGTGAAGATGTTGGCACCTTTCACATCTTCAAACAGCGTACCACACACCAGTTCCACAATGGTGGCTGTGAGAAATGATCAGTTACTGTGTATAAATAGGCCAGGGACATACATAAGGCCTAGCTTAATTCAAATATTATTTTGAACAATTAACGTCAAGGAAACAAGAACTAAAATTAGAAATGATGATACACATCTTTTAACATAACAACTTTTCAAGCACAAACATATCCACGTCTCACTCACATGGAACCTGTTACCAGTACACACTACCTACATGCCATACCCAAAGCTCTGTAGGGGAATTTGTGTTTCCACAATTCCTCAGAGTAGCAAGATCTACCAGAACTATTTCTCTGAGATCATGAGGGATTTTGGCACCACTCTCACTACCGCCTTTCTTTACCATGTCAGATTTATATCACTAGTCCCTTTTATTTACTGTTGCTGGGTTCTTCCTCATTTTGGGTTCTAATCTCCAGGAAAAGCTGTTATTTCTTCATTTTCTCAGGTCATTAGTATACTTTATGATGTTTGGTAGACTTAGAAAAATCCAACACACAATAAAACTATATGTAATTTATTATTTCATTAAAAAAATAATGCTAAAGACAGCAGAAATGCAAAGTCAGTGAGGAAAAGATGGAATAAATATCACCTGTATTTGGTGTTCAGCATGACAACTTTGTTACTATCTACATAATATTTCTTCAAAGAAATTGGTGGTCAGTGTTTGCTAAATGAACACTGAAAGAAAATAAAATAATGGGTAGTTGCTTAATGTAAACTAAGCCTGAGGTTACACTTAATTCTGTTCAAAACTTGTTCTGAATACAAAATGAATAATTATTTAAATGGAATTATTGTGGTGTTCACTATTGCAGTTGCAGTGCTTTACATCACTGGCTAATTTATCTTCAAAAACATCACTTTAAAGATTTAGGATATTCAGAGTACAAGTTACATGATCTATACCATTTTTGTAAATGTTTCCTGATTAAATTAGTGGTGTTTGGTTTAGCCCATAAATCTAATGTTTTAAGACTTGGACACTTGCAGGCAACAGCAGGCACTTGACCTTGACACTCTCAATGTAAACAGCAAGATGCCCGGCAGATTATCTGTGAGGGTCCTCGATTTGGAAATTAACTTCCTTATCAATTAATTGGTCTGGGATTCAGTTTTTTAGAAATCTAGACATGTTATAAAGCCTATCTGGTTTTTTTGTCTTCCATTTTTCTATTAAAGAAACTGAGGAAATAACTAGGTGAATTCCTTACTTTTAATTTAGGAAGTTATAGGCACTGTAACCAGATAAAAACACTTTCCTTATGAATACTGAAAAAAAACCCATAAACTGATTTTAATAAAATTATGCTAACTACATTATGTAAATATTTATTCAAAAATTAACTGTCTTT
>VYZQ01019346.1:0-22510 GCA_013400655.1 Mystacornis crossleyi
ATATATATACATGTATACATATACACGCCAGTGTATTTGTTGCAGTATGTATGCAAGAGTAAAGATTTTATCACCTGCAACATCAAGATAGTGCATAAACTCTCTAACTCAGTTCTAGCTGTATAAAGACAGATCAAAGATTCAGCCCGGGTGTGGCTCTGGAGTTTCATTGCTCAAGGCTAATTATTCACAAAAAGTCCCCACCCTAGAGACCTGTCAGGCCGGTTTACCTTTTGGTTGGTAGACATTTTAGAGAAGACACTACCTAAGCTCAGCTATTTTGTATGACACACTACAGCATCTAAAATGATTTCACAGATTTTATTAGATATTTGACGAACTGCAGATTACGCGTGAAGGCAATTTTGTCACCAAGAAGCAGAGAAGAGTTTCCATGACGTTGAGCTCATGCTGAGCTCTAATTAAAGCCAATTTCAGTGAATAAGAAAAAGCACAATACTGTAGAGATGGCTCAGTGTTTTAACTTCATTATGATCAAACCTACTAAAAATATTTATTTTGATCCTGTCCAAAATGGGTGAAACATTACACTACATACAATAAAATAACTCATTCAAGAGTGCACCAACTATCATCATTTTTTAAAAATCACTTTCAGAGATCTTTTTTTACAGATGGCCTCTACCTTTATTTGCTTATGAGTCATTAACTCTGATCAAGGCTGCTCCAGTCTGAATCAAGAAAAGACAAAAGATTTATTGCAATCATCTCTCCTTGTCATAGCTACACAGAGGATTAGCAAAGACAAACAATGACACTGTTATAGACACAGTAACTCTGTCCTAGGCACCAAGTTGAAGCTAAACAAGCGGAGAAAATCCTGTTTCTTGTTGCAGTGCTCTGCTCAATCTTTTCACCTAGGTTTCCTTTTAATGGTACAGCTGGAACATTCCGGAGCCTCACTCAATAATTTGAGCAAGAACTCTATAGAAAACATAAAATTTATTTCTCAGTACTAGCAGCTCATTTGTTAAAATGGTTACCAGTGTTTTATTTAAACAAATTATTTTTTTCTTTTAGCAGCTGAGATTGTGGGGACACTGGTCCTGCCTACCTTTGCTCTCATTTGAAATGAGATTTCTTTCTCTTCTCTGCTATTTCTGATATTTCTGTATCTACCTGTTAGAAATGTCTTGATAGTACTGAAAAGTACCAGCATCTACCACATCTAGAGTTTTCAAGAGGTAGGTAAGCTAAGTAGTCAATTTGCATAAATATTTGAATTTGGCAATAAAAGCTGAGATTAAAACTCAGTAAAAATTCTCCTGGAAGACAATAAAATTTCCAGGAACTGACTCAGGAATAAGTAACAATTTCACACAAGAGGACATCTGAAGAACATTTTGTCTTCTATTAATATAGTAAACATCAACAAATCTATGAAATACATTTGTAAGGAAGGTGTCATTATGCCTGGGTTGGGACACAGATACTCTAGTAGAGGAAAGATAAATATGTATGAGTGATTATGTGAGCTCTTACTGGGATCAGAAAGGTTGTGCTATTAATGTTGTGTCTCGTCCAATGTATTACACCTGTCATAAAATAGCGCATCCACTCATTAAGGGCTGTCGCTGCATGGACAGAGGCTGACTGTGTCACTGGGCAGGATGCTCTGGCATAACCACAGGCCACCAAAGACTGGCTTCCTCTTTAAGGCTGGTAGGCAAGTATCCTCTTTCCCTCCATAAAAACAACATTTTAGTCAATTAACTTTATTGGGTGGTTGTAACTCCCATGAATAGGTAAATAGAAACTGTTTCTGTGTTTTGTGGCTTTGCAGGACTCAGCCTTTCAGGAAGATGGAATGTGCGTTGAAATGTAAGGGCACTGAATACTTTCAATACCAATGAAAGAGATGTGTATGACTTTTTAGCAAAGTAAAAGTAAGTTGTAATAAATCAAATAACATATTTTCAGATAATTCTGATTCCAGCTGTGATTCTTCCCTTTGTTCAGTTTGCACATGGTCTTGGCTATTTGTATCAGATTAGAAGACCACAGAGCTCTCTCTTTTTCTCTAAATCAATGAGTTAGTTCCTTCCTCAGTTCCAATATATGAGCTACATAATTGGAAAAATATTGTATTACTGTATTACTGTATTTTGGATGGCACTTTCTGTCACTTTCTGAGCTGAAGAATGTGTCTTTTTTTTTTTTCAGTTCAACAAAATGATGTAGAAGAATTCAAATGATAATAGTTTACTCTTCCTGCCATTTTGCAATTGTGTTTATGTGCACGTTCTCCTCAAGGTGTTACATCTGGGCTTTTGGCAAGGGTACAGTTCTCTGGAAGTCCTATAGAAAACAGCATGTTCAAATAAATTCCTCATCAGAACAACTTCTGTAAGTGAAATCAGCTTGGAAGAGGAAGTAGAAGTTACCTAGGATCTCAGAAAGGGATGCATGAGACTGTCTTGATCCATTAGACCAGGGGTTCATCCTAGCAAATATGGCCTTGGCATGGATGGAGAAATAATGTTGTATGAAAGAAATAAAAACTTTAAGTACTTTAAATTCTCAATTGTGAGATCATTTCTATTTGGGTATTGTATGTTATATGAGACTTGCAAATACTTAAGACAGTTTTAATCAGAGAAATCATGAGACCTCCTAGCTTTTATGGATTAATCCCCAGTGGTCAAAAGCAATATCTTGAGAAGAAAGCATATGGATGGTGGCCTGAAATTTGATCTATTAGCTATTCTATATCAATTATTAGTACTTTTTGTTCAGTAAAATGATGACATGGAAAAGAAGTGTATGAGTAGTCTCTATCACTTGGTGTCATACCATTAGTGAAGCCTTTTTTGCTATTATCTAATAGCAAAATACTGTTGTAATTTGTAGCAAATGCTATGTAAGGAAATTAAGGATAAGTTACCTGACCTTGAACTCAAATGCATGTGGACTATCATAGCCTGCATGCGCAGTAACTCCACTCAGATGGGTGGGGATTAAGTAAGCACTAAATAAGTAGTGTTCATAACAGCTTATACTTTATTTAGTGTAAATAGCTCTAAATAAGCAGCATACAAAGCAGCGTAACAAGATGGCACATTTTGGGAATATCGTTGTCCACAGCATATGTATCACTTCTTCCTTTGGAAAAAAAGAGAAAGGAGGGAGAGGAAGAGGGAACAGAGAGCTCCTTCAGGGACATGGTGCTCTTGAGGGTATCCAAAAGTGAGCTAGAGCTCACTGGACATGTCGGGCTCACAGATCTGACCTGAAATGTTTGTCATGCTAGAGTGGAAATAGGAGCTAATGTCGTGCATAAACCTGTGAACATGTTCATATGTGCATACGTGGAATTAGAAAAAGAAAACTGGAACGTGAGGAATTTTGTAAACTAAGTGTGAATGGAGATTTCCAGTTTTCTTTTGAAGTTGTGTATTTTGGAGGGGAGAGGAGGGAGGAGAACCACTGCAGAAAGAGAAACTGTGTTGTATGAATAGGCAGTCAGTGTTTTCAGGAATTTGCAAGTATTTAAGAAGTTAAAGGTGCTAAATAAGAACCAGAACTTTAATTTTTTCATGAGCTTCTGCCTGACACACCTTATTTTAACTGATTATTATACAAATCATGAACTATGAAGATAATTGCTTTCCTGGCCAAATGACAAACGAATTCTTATTTCCAGTATATGCCCTGTTGAATGCCGAAGGCATTGTACATGCTAAGGCTAATGCTTTGCTATATAATAGATACCTACAGATTAGTAGTTCTCAAGCTTAGTTTGATTATGGTATGATAAATTAGGGAGTGCCTTTTAAGTAAAACTGACATAATGCTTTTCTTTCACTGGAACTAAGATAAATCTGTGCTTCCAATACAACACCTCCAGAAAAGTTAATTAGATTAAATTTAAAGCATCTTTCACATTTCATGTATTTGACAATTTAAGAAAAAAAAAACAAAACGCCATTCTTCTTACACTTGAGTGTTGTTCCTGTCTAATTACTTTCCAAAGTTACATTAGGCAACATGAGTACCAGGCTCATGTGTCTGTATCTCTCCCCAGGGGAAATGCCTGTGTTTTTTCTTTACATTCTACTAATGTTTAGTAGAAATAATGTTGTTATTTATAAGAAGCCAAAGACGACTTCTTGTACTGATTTGGCTTTTGCATTGGATACACACATATCTCTATTTTGAAGCTTACCAGAGGGAGCAAACTAAATGCATTTACCTGGAGGAGGTTTCTGAGAAGACTGATGCTGGAGTATCACTGTAAAGGGAAAAAAAGGTGATCATATTGATGGTGTCTCACTGGTAACTGAGAATGAGAGAGATACTAATGTCTGCTGCTGGAGTGAGAGTGTGCTCTGTGTTTTGGGGAAAGTTTTTAGCTGAGAGAAATGGAAGTGCTTTTGTATCCCTTGGACCTAAGTGACTGCCCAAAGTGACTGCCCAGCAATCAGCTAAGGCAGCAAAGCACATGTAGATGGCTGTCATTTTTTCTGGATAAGTGGCTCTTTTTCATGCTTGATAAACATTGATGAGATTCTGAACCTTTGCCAAAAATATGCCAGTGTGATTCAAATCAAGTTTGTCTTTGGAAAGATCGTCTATACAGCTTGAAAGCCATTGAGATTGAGGCTGAGAGAAAGAGCAAGAATTTGGGAACTGGGTCAAGCTGAATCTGGCGGGCTTGGGCAGTCCCCTACCTGTACATCTGCAGCAAGCAGATGTGTCTGTGCCAAGCAGGCGATCACAGTAAAGCCCCGAGGTCTGCTCAGATGAGCTGATGCTGTGGGGCCAAATGAACCCCCTAGGACCATGCACAGCAATTCGGTATAAGCGGTTTAAAGTTAGTGGTTTTCCACCTATTTACCTGCCCTAAATAAGCTCTGAATATGTTTGCTAAAACATACTGGTGAGGAATCAAATTGCTAGGAAAAATATGCAAAATGCATGCCAGAGCAAATATATGAAACATTCAAAAAATATTTGTGCAGGCAAATAAGGGGCTTTGCAGGCATCAGAGCAGTAGGAGGGAGAAACTTTACACCATCCTCTGTGATGTTTGCGCTGTGCTGTTCACGTGGGAGCAGTTACCAAAGATCAAAGGTCACATTTCAACAGAGGAAAAGAATAATGTATTCACACTAATTCACATAATTATTCCCAACTAGCTAGAAGATAAACATAACTGTCTTTTAAACATTTTATGGATTCTGTTTTTATATTTGTAGGTCACACAATGAAACCTCACGGATATTACATTACAGACTCCACCTTAAATTTAATATACCATGAGGACAATGAGACCTACATGATGAGAAGAAGGTGACTCCTTGGTGTTCCTACTATTACTGAACTAATAATATAAGAATATCAAAATAAAATTGAGTCATTACTTTAATCAGTGATAGTCCTGTAATGGAATACCCATGGAATGACCATATAACAAGCATGTATGTCTGTACATATTTCAGCATGGCTTTTCTAGAAGACAAATATTTTATCAGGGAAGATATGAAAGGATTATTTGAATTTTTTTCATGACTATTTTCAGATTACCTAGTCAAACAACACTCAGAGTCACCTATAGCACATTGTCCACAAACTAATCTTATGCAAATTACTCTAATTTATAAAAAAAGCATCGTGTCTATAATTCTAACTTCCTATAAGATTGTACATTACAGGTGGATGTTATGAAGGAAGCATCATTCATCCTCTCCAAGTTCACGGCAAATACCATCCGTCACTCTTTCTAGATAAAATTTTAATGTGAAAGTACTGTTACAAATGCAATCCAGATTTACCCATTAGGCAGTAAACCACAAATTCTGCTGCTGACTTTTGAAAATTGTCCTGGGGCTGAAGAACACAGCACACGCATAATAAAATACAGTCGAAGTGGCTGACAGGCAGAAGTAAAGATGTGATAGTACCTCCCAGATGCTCACAGTCCCACTTGAGGTACGGCTGATATTGGTGCGTTTATGAGCTGAAAGGTGACCCAGAAGTTCCTGCTTACTTGCTTCTACCCAAGCTGTTGCGATGATGTAAGTCCATCCCTTTGTCCTTCACCTTGGGGCCAAAAGTCAATGGAAGCCATTAAAGAATTGCAGTCATTCAAATATATATTTGGGTTTGAAGAAGAACTCAGGAAAGGCTGCAATGAACAGGAAGGGCAAGGACAATTTACTGTTTAGAAAACCCAGAAATTTTGTGTAAAAGCAAATGAGATTTTCAGTCCTATAGCACCTTGAAACAAAAGCTCTACTAGTTGGAGAGATCACAGCTGGATAATCTGAGTGGGATACGGACTTATTCAAAGATTGCAGTCCCTCAGGGGGTAGCTGCACCATGTGGAGCCTTGTCTGTGAGACACAGTCTCTTCAGGGGTGTACCTGCTGTGGCATAGGTTTATCCACAGCCACCATCCCTTTGTGGTGCACCTGTTCCATCAGGGCCTTCTCCAGGGGCCAATGTCTTCAGGAATAGACCTGCTCCAGCATGGAGCCACAGCCACAGTCCTTTCAGAAGTAAACCAACATGGCCTCACCCTTGGCTGCAATCCCTCCAGGGGTGTTCTTGCTGTCGTGGGCTTATCCACGGCCACACGCTTTGAGGTGGTCCAGCACGACCTCAGGCCCAGCCACGGTGCTACAAGGTGCACCTGCTGCAGCATGGGTCATCCACAATCACAGATGCTTCCAAGTGCACCTTCTTCTGTATGGACTTATGCTTGGGCCACAGCCCCTTCAGAGGTACACCTGCTGCGACACAGACACAACCACAGATGCAGAGTGTCTCATCCACAGGGGATAGTCCCTTCCACTCAGGTTCACACTGGAGTTCCAGCCTGTCCAGGACAGCAGCACAGAACCAGCAGCGATGCCCTGGCAACCTGCCAGCCCAGGCCCATCACCATGGCTGTTATCAAAAAGTTCCCAGGCACAGCAATAAGCAAGCAGCAAAAGCAAAAACTGGCCACTAATGAACATTGGACTCTAATACATAGCTGGGCAAGCAAGCCCCATGGCAAGCACAGGAGCCTGCCAGTTGCTAAACAGCAGTAAAATAAGGTATAAAACCAATGTAGCACATTTCAATGTCCAAACATCCTCTCCTTCCTTCTTGTTCCAGCTTTCTAACCAAAAAACTGCACATATTTTTCCAAAAAGGTAAAATCTTGCATTTTAGCATTCTCATTATTACACAGTGATAAGCCCCTAATCTGTCATCAGAAATAATTACTGATACTATTTGTTCAAAGTATTCTGTACCTAGATTATGAGATATTGAATCATTCCTGATAGAATTCAATATAGCTTTATACTGGAATGTTCCACAAAGTGTTCAGTGCAAGGACAGTGTATTTTTAAAAATTATTAAACCCAACATACTTGGGAGCAAATCTATATGATGTTATGCAGTGGTTGATATTTGAGCTAACGTGTTGACAGACACATAATAGCACCACAAAGAAACACTAGGTAAGGTTTTGAAACGACATAATTGGTTTCCAGCTAATTAGTCTGAATGCAACATGCCACCGACTGCAGTTAAAATACTAGCTCAGTAAAACACCAGGGATTTCTGCTCTGTTACACAGTACAGACTCCCCTGTGCTATTATGCATCTTACATTTTTCAGGTGCTTTGCCATGTTTCCTGGTGGTACATAAAGATTCATGTATCTGCAGATTCACACTGAATAATTGTAAAGAATAAATGCTGTATAAAGAATCTGGAATAGGTGCAAAATAAATTGGTTAATTCTAGGGGTTTCTTAATCTAAGGAACATTTCTTGCAGACATCATGCTTTAGAGATGGGATCATAGATCCAGAGAATTAATATTTTGTACCACTTCCTTCCTCCTTCTTTGAAAGATGGGCTGGTAGGTGGAATAAATAAAAGAAAACAAATTCCCTGTTATCATTCATGGCTCGAGTGGGGGTAGGCTCAGCCTGCTATCTCATGACTTGAGGAGGGACCCTGGATGTCAAACTTTTCTTTCCTATTTGGCTCCCTGACCAGAGGTGGCTCCAAGGCTCAGCAAGGACGCAAGCTCTGGCAGACAGTTTTCCTGTCCCTGCAAACTGTGGAAAACACACATTTTTTTGAGCACACATGAGAACAGTGAAGGCTTACCCCATTATCAGACAAAGCAAGACCCAGTGTGCAACTGGGCCCAAGCGGGAAGCTGCCCCAGTAGAAATTATTTTGTTACTTTTTCTTTAAACGAGGCTTTTGGGCACAAAGAAGCTGCCACAGCAACACCACTTTGTTGTAAGGCTTCTGGTGGAACAAACTTGGCAATGAAACTACAATAAAACCAGAGATGGGACATCCCTGAGACAGCAAACCCAAGAAGAGGGACAGCGTTCCCTGAAGTGGCATCACTGCACATAAGGGATGGAGAAGTAAGCTACAAAAGGGATGCTGACTATAAAACCATACCATTATATCCTTGGTGCTGTTTTCTAAAAGGCTTTTCTAAGCAACCCAGCTCATGTGCCAGCTCTCTGACAAACTCTACAGTGGGCTTGTCCATGTGGCACTCTCCAAGAAATAAGATATAATGATTACTTGCAATACAAAACAGGTAAATAATTTGGCTTGATTTAATCTTGATCCAATATTTTTAAAAAGAAAAATCATCTGAGGGTCAAAGGCTGAATTGGGACCCAGCTGATCCAAATCTTTTCCTGGGCCTTTTCAGCACGGTCCACATCCTTGGACTAGTCACTTCATGGCTCCATACTTTCATTTTCCTCCCTGTAGAATGAACTATAGAAATTCCTGCCCTGTGAGGTGTTTCAAGAAAGTTCCAGGAGAAGGACACTATTTATGAGCAAACAGCCACACACCAGTAAGTAACCTCATATTGAGTTTGATGGCTGCCCATCAATCAGTAGCACAATTATCAGCGTGACTGTGCACAGAATATTCAGTAATATCTGTCTTTAGGACTGCTTTCACTCCCCTTTTGTGAACAATGCATTAACCTGGCATTTTCAACCATTCTTTCCTTGTTCAAAACAGTTGCCCTCTATATTTTGTCTGCTTGGGTATAAAAATGAAATAAACAAACCAACCTGATCTAGAAATGATGCATTTCTGATCCAGGACCATACAAGTAAGAAAACATGCAGTATTTCTTCATGTTTATCACCACTGGGCCCTCTGCCTCTTTTCCAGTGAAACCTGCTGTGTTATGCATGCATCTCACCGTGCCTACACATGGTGTATTTGCTTATACTGTTCTATGCCTATCTGCCCCTCCTGTGTATATATTTATTAAATAAATAACTATGAGTTAGTGACTTTTCTGTGATCTACCCATGAGGCTTAGCAGTAAGCTGCTCAAGTTCAAAAGTAATGCACCAATATTAGACACATTGGTAAAACTCTCCCAAAACAAGAAAACACAAACATACAGCGAATGCTTGACCTTGATGTGGTGGAAAACCTTGTATGTTCCCATGGTCGTGCAGATACTCCAGTGGCAGTGATGGTGCAAGCACGACCCTGTGATCACTGAAGTTGAACAGATAGGGTTCAGAGCCAAGGGATGTGGAACTGGTCTTTCAGTGTCCCTATAAAAACATGAGGAAAACTCAAATAAGCCATGGAAAGAACAGAAATAAGAAGGTCACCCCATAAGGATTTATGACGTTGACCATGAAAATGCATTGACTCTTTGGAGTGTTTATGTGCACTCTGAACTGCCGTGGCGTGTGTCGGTGGTAAAGGTGCCTCTACCCTCCCTGAAAGAGTCTCCTGGAAGAAGCTGCCCCGGCAGGTCAGGTGCACACATCAGGCATGCAAATCCCCTTCCACTGCCGAGGTGGCCGGGCAGACACACATTAGCATGTTAGCTGACAGTAAAAGTGTTCCACGAGAGGTTCATTGCAGCCTCATCATAAAGGATACCAGGGGCGAAGAACAATATGGAGTATAAGGTTCAGGGTTTATATATGGGGTCTGGGGGCGGGCAGAGCATCAGTACCAAGGGTTCGTGGGTATAGGGGGGGTACATAGGTGGGACTAGGGCAAGGGAACCAATAGGGATACTGTGAGGGAGGGACTAAGGAACAAGGGCTAATGGGAGAGCAGGGAAGGGAGTCTAGGAAACAGACATATAAGGGATAAAGGGGCAGCGAGGACAACACATCGATCAGGGAAACAGCACTGGGATGCATTAACTTGGTACATCCTAGGAGAAGCCTTTCCCTGTCACTCAAACCTGGGGGAAGATTTCCAGCCCTAGGGACGGTTTGTCCCTTGCCTTTATGGGCTCAGCCAGGCCCGCCAGCCCCCCACACTTAACAGGAGCTAGAACATGCTTCAAAAACTTTTAAGGATAGAGTGGCCAGCAAAAGTTGGCAAACTTGCCATGTTACACAACTGTGGAGAGACTGAGAAGCATTAAATGGGAAGCGACAATTTTAGAGATGGTGCTGCTGCATTATCAGCAATTATCAGACATAAAGAGACCAGCAAAATAATTAGAAGTATCCTCTCCCCAAAGACACACAAGAAGTAAATATTGCACCAATGAACACACAGCAGTCTTCCAAGATGACCTCACATTGAAAGCAGCAAGGGTGAATGGAACAGAAAAAGTGTAAAAATCAGCTATGGGGAATAAAAGTTCCATGGTACAACTCATGGCAAAGGAATGACATTAACTTGTATTGATCCATTTAAGATAATATTAGGAGGCATATTGTTATCTCATAAATACGTTTACAGGTGTATGTGGTTTTGACTATCAAGTAGATTGGCCCAAGGGGAACTAATTGCAAATTGGACTATTATCTGCGAGTCAGTGATATAATGTCTTTAATATATTCACCTCAACTATTCATTTTAATTTAATGTATTGTAATATTTTATTTTATGTTAATAAATTTAGTGAGTTCTCTCTTCAGATTTTTAAAAAAAGCATTGTTTTATTCTATCATAAAAGAAATTATCATCTTTCTATGTAAGAAACAAATGTAAACTCATTTTCTATTAAAAGAATTTTCATTATGCTTGTCTTGATATTATTATCAAGGTCTTGTTTGCCTTTTCCACTTTTTTTTTTTTGATTGCAGAATGAGCTTTTTCAAGGGCACCTTCCTGTTTTCTGAACTTTGAAAAAATCAATAGTATTCTGGAAACCAGAACATATGTTTTATGTTAAGAGCTGTATTTACTTAAGGCATAAAAAAAGAGACAGTTATGTCTATATATTTCTTACAACAGATTTTTAAAACACATGAAAGCTTACTTTCCTTGCATTATATGCAGAATATTCTAAGTAAAAAATGTGCAATATATTCTATATGATAAAATGCAAACCATTTGGCAGTAAGTACCGTGTCTTAATTTTGAACTCTTGAGTTATGTGAGAAATTAAAAACAAAGATTATTTCTGGCAGTGTGCTCTTTGCTTTACAAACTTGAGACTTTGGTTGCTTTCCAAATTACCTCCCTCTAGACCTCTTTCTGTGAAGGACAGTTTTATTCAATGCTGGACTGGTAGTATTCAAACCCCCTTTGATCTCAATATTATGCTCAGTCTTCTCTCCATCTGGCAATGAGCTTGAAAACCTCCAAAATCATTCAACTGCTCTATCGTTTGTCATCTCAGCTGCACACTCGAGGCAGTGTTTCTTGTCTCATATATAAGTGAACATTCCTATCTGCTCCATCTTCTCTACCAAGTCATGGTGAACATTACCAGACTCTTGGCCTCCTGTCTAACACTGCTAATGGAACTCTCAAGGAAAAACATCCTCCCAGACAGTGAAAGGACTTTCCTGTAATAATGAGTTAGTTTCTTCTGCAGTTGTTCTAACCAATCCTTGACAAGCCTTTTGTTCATTGCTGATACCCACCATAAATGTCACATGACCTTCTAACTGGTTCTTAATTCCTGTCTAATATTTCCCTATAGAGACAGAATTTTTTAATGTTTCTGATATACTCGTGACAAATACATTTTGATGGAGTCTTTATGTCTCTCTCTTACCCACAGGAAAGCTACAAAAGGATCCTGGAGTTCAGGAGTTAAAGCTTAATGGCTCCTGGGAAAAAGGGAATAGGGAAAAGACAGGCAATTGCTCTCCTTCTGAGCTACCATTAGGTCAGCTGAAACAACAATGTGAAACGCTCCAAAAAAAAGCAGGGATCGGTCACTTGAGCCATACCAACAGCTGGAAAATCTGATGCCCTTTCCCTGGCACCCACACAGCATGGTGATTAATTGGCAGCCTACTGACCTAGACAGTTTCCTGTTTTGCCTAAGCTTACAGCCATCCCTGGATCCACATTCCCAGTTTGGCAAACTAACATGGGAGGCACAGGAATGACAAAAGCCTGGTGGCATTACAGGCAGTCCTCACGTCAGAGTTGTAGGTGCCAGTGGGTCTTTACTAGTGGTAATGTAATGATGCAGGAATGCTGCTACTGCCAGTGGAGACAGCAAGTGACAGGCTTTGGAGATGCTGCTTATATGCCTACAGTATCAATTATGTCCTACACCCTTTTCTGTAGCTCTAAGTAACTTGCCAGTGTATTAAGGATGCAACTTTTTTATCAAAAAGCATTAATGCTCAGCATACTGATTTCAGATTCCCCTGAATGACCTTAAAAATACATTATATAGTACTAAATATCTGTAGGTGCCTGAAATTTATTAATAAATAATTGACCATGAAACAGAAAGAAGACAGAAAATAAATTCTTGTTAAGGAATAATGTATTTCATATGATCAGAAAAAGAGAAGTTTCATTGATACCTCTGATCAATTCTGAAACATAGACTTGCTCTATGTATCTATCTATTAAAAAACCATTAGCTCCTCCCTCTCATTCTAATAATCACCTAATCTGAGATTGGAAGCACCAAGGAATTTCAGTGTGCTGTTGTATCCTGAAGAGCTCAAAGCAATTATTGCAAGAACACACCTAAACCAGGAAATTGACCCTTAGCAATCCGTTGTTTTCTTTCCCAGACATCTTCACCGCTTTCCCTTCTACACCCACTTCTGTCTTCTGTGAGGAGAGGAGATGAGACTGTTTTCTACATAAGATAGAGACAGGGAAAGGCAGCTCATGCCTCTTGGCCCAAGTGAAACCTGCCCTTCAGGACCAATTCCAAGTTTCAAAGTAGACAAATCCATCCTTCTCATAGCATTCATTATGTTGTGCACTGGGGGACAAAAGGTTAAAGAGGTATGTATTTCTATACATCCTGTTTATGTGAATTGCTAAGATCAGGCCTGAGTTCTGAAGATAAGAGGAGAGACAGTAGAAGAATCTTCTCTCCCAGAGAAGCTCCTTAGGGTTTAGATAATAATTTCAGAAGTCCTGTACAGTGTCTCACTTGACACATGGGCTGTAATCAGAGCAGGCTTTTCCTCTAGGGACAGGTCTACATGCCCATAAAGACATGATGGAACAGAACAGAGGAAGGTTCAGAGATTTCAAATGTCTTAGAAGTACTGGGTCATGCTGAGCTGTGCAATACCTAGCAAAATGACAATAGAGGAACATTTTTATTGTTGTCATTGTCCTTCCCTTTCTCTACTTCTGTTCACCATCTTCCATGAGGCACTAATTGAACAGCAGAAGGAGCATATTGTTTTCTTTTCCTCAAATTGTTCAGCTGCATCAAGGTTTAGATTACACTGTAAGTATTCCTGCTGAGGTCTGTGTTTAGCCAGCAGTTTGTAAAGCAGCAGCAGCAGCAGCACAAGAGCCTTGATAGCTGGAAATCCCTTTGTAAAAATAAATGATGGTGTATAGGCCAATATTTGTAAAGCGTTCAGTCTACAGTATTTCAAATCTTAGTGTATGTGATGAAAAGTTGTTTGTACACCCACCATTGTCACTGGAGTTTGAGGAAAGTTAGGCTGGATGTGAGAAGGCAACTTAGTAGCACAAGGTCTCTGAGAAACCCTGAGTCAGCTCTGTGAGTTCCTACTTGAGGTCTCTTATAAGAGATTTCTTGGTACATAAAACACAGATTTGGAGGGTGAGTGTGTAGTCTCCATTCACAAGTAAACATTAAATATGTTATGTTGTGTTTTTTGGAATGGGATTCAAGGCTGAGCCTCCCAATTTCCATCCTAGTGGAAAAACCATCAGGCACCTGAAACCTTCTCACTGCAAACAGTTAATACCTAATAACATTGTGCACTCCCATGAGTAGTGCAGAAAAGAGGCAGAAGATGAATTTAAATACTAGAGTAATGCCTCACAGAGTAAATACTATAGCCCGAGTAGTACAGACTGCTGATTATACCCTGCCTTCCCACATTTTATGAGAAAGAATTGATTGAAGCACCTAACCTGAAGAGGAAATTCAAACAGCAAATAGATGGCTTCTTAATCCTCTTTACAGCCATGGATTAACCACTCAGTTTTCTTCCTGAATACTTCTGAGTTGTCAGTTTAGGCTGCTCCCTGTTCCTCTAGGATCCTCACACAAGATCTTAAGCTTTGCCTCTTCATGCTGCAGGAAGAGTCGGCATTGAAATTAAGGACTCTGTGTACTATTGCTGGTGAAATGGCATGAAATGAACATTAGAAACTTTTACACAACTTGTGTTACATGAACATACTTCTGGTGGTTAGGAACTGTCCCTAACTCTGATGAAGTCAGCAGTTGAACCCACACTGACGGCAGTGCTGCAGAGTCAACCTCAGCATTGTGCTGGCCAGAGATCTCCACTGATGGAGCGTGTCCTAAGATGGGATGTATTTTCACAGAGATTATGAATAGAAGAGTGAAACAAAAGGCTCAGGGACCATGGAGTCTTGAGGGTTTAGCCAACACAGTCACAAAGTAAAGAAAGAGAAAATGAACTTCACTCATCAAGTGCTCCTTTCTAATGAGAGGGCTAGTTGAGCCTCATTTGCCTAAAAGCTTTATTACAGATTGTGCACATATCAGCCACAAGTCAGTCATATAAATTGCTGTGATTGCTGACTACAGAAATCTTTGCTGTCACCTAAAATGATCCTTTCTTGAGGAAGTAATAGAGTAAGACAGATGCTCATCCATCACTATAGTGTAATAATAAGAGGAAAACAATGAAAGTAAATATTTTATGGAGCAACATTTTATTTTGCAATATAATACAATATAATTTATAATATAATACAATGTAATTTATAATTCTATACAATATAATTAAAAGGCATCATTAACTCTCGATTAAAAAAGTCAGTTTCTCACACATCAGCTTCATGATGTAGAACAGTTAAAAGGCCTGATCAGCTCTGATTTACTTTCAGGAGACATCAGGGTGTATTCACCTCAGCTGTGATGCAGAACAGAGATCCGTAAATGTGGGGGTTACACTGTAGACAACAGACATTTGAAGCTTTTTTATTGCCTCACTTCAGCTCATCTTTAATATTTTTCTCTCACAGTGCTGGCACCACTCCTATTCCTGCTACTGGATGATCATAGCTGGACTGCATGAAACATAACTCTGGCATTGGGTCCTGTGTGCAATATGTTATTATTGCTGTGCTGCTGTGCTACTGTGCTACAGATTTAATTGTAAATATCCACATGGCCCTCACCCTGTACACAGCTGACTGACTTTGAGAGGTGGTGTCTAGTTATTCACTAGATAAAACTGGACTGTGGTTAGCCCTTTCCTAGGGCAAGCTGCAGCTAACTGATTGCAAGGAAAAGATGCACGATTCCAACACGGTACCTCCCATACATTCATTGTCACTTGTTCAGTCCTTGACAAGGAAGTTACAGTTTTGAAGGATTCATCTACAGCCTGTCCAGACCTGTTAAGTCACACGCGCTGAGTTAAGGCTTGCTCACCCTTCTGGCCCCCTCTGCCTGTCCCCTCCTGGTGACATCTCAGGTTTTACAGCACGTAGAGGCAGCTTCTCCCTTTGTTGACCCCTTGCGTCACATGCAGCTGGCCACTGTTATCAGCTCTTTCCCGGGAACAACGCTCTGTGTAAGTCCTGTCTTATCACAGGCTTTTCCAGCACGATTCTTATGTCTTGCAAAATCTGATTGCAACACATTCAACAGCTCCTCTTACTGCAGTGTTATTGAGTTCTAAACAGATGCAACTTGTATGTGAGATGGGAAGTAAACAAAATCCGGACTCCATTTTCTCAAATATCTATCTATCTATCTTTGAATGGAAAAGACACACAAGCCTGCGAGGAATGTAATGTTAGTCAGTGTGTGCACTGAACTCAGTACAATGCTACCCTCATTCTCAAAGATCATGGGAACAGTTCGGTACTTCTTTTGCTGATTCAGTGCAGAGCATTTTCAATTGTTTCCTCTCAAAGCAATGCCATTCTCAGTGCATGTCATTCATTTACTAATTCAGTCCTAGCTTATATTTTTCAGCAATTCTTTTGCCTTGCTAATCTTTCATATATGCATGGGTGGAGTACTCATGGTAACTCAAACCTGTCCAGCAAGAAAGAAGTCACTGCATAGAAGACGTATAAATCTCCACTACACATTTAAAATTGTAAGTGATGATTACAATTGAAATCTGGTGTTTCAGAGTGATTTCAAGAGTTTTTCAATACTATATTCTTAAACGTTTATTTAGAGAAAACTTGTTAGATTATGTTAGCTTTTTTTGAAGAAATGTGCTAATTTGGTAACATTTTATTAGGCACAGGATATGTTTTTTTTATACTGAGATTATTGTGTCTGGTTAATTCACAGTTCCAAATGAAAAGAATTCAGGTTCTTGTTTCATTGTTTAATTAATTTATTTCTTGTAGAATTCAAAGGTTAGGAGAAATATTTTTTGTTTAAAGCAATGTGATAACCACAAAATTCTCCAAATTATTCACATGCTGGGAAATGTCAACCTCAAGCATCTTTAAATTTTTTTACTCAAATTTTCAGTCATAATATTGAACTGACAACATTTTTTCTCATTGCTTTCATTTTTCAAGTTATGCACAGAAATAAATTGATTTTTATTAAAATACATATCCTCTTTGGACTCCTTGCATGATTTTTAAGCTTGTTATGGAAATAAAAGTAATGCATAATTAAGAGCAGATAGTAAAAAAAATGAAACCTTGCCAGAGCTTTAAATTTGCAAAATGATCCAGTAAGAAAGCCAAGAAACACAAAAATGCCTAAAGTAAAAACACCCTTGTAAAATAGAAGTAGCAATTTATTTTAGTAAAGAAAAACATGCCTATTTGTTGAAACTTCTCTGTGCTGACAAGTCATGAAATATTATGATCAGAAATTAATTCACTAAATTGATATATGTACCATGTTGAGTATAATCTGATTAAATATTTAATTTTAAAAGAATATTATAACTCATAGGATAAATCTCTTTTTCTTAAATATATTTATAAAACCTGTGAAAGATAATTATACTTCTAGCACAAAAAAAGGTAAAATATGCCATTAAGTTATAATTCTAATAGAACTATAGCAGTTCAATAAAAAAATTGAGTCAAATTCTTCCATCGCTTACAGAAAGAGCTGATTCTGTCTACATTCACGAATGGCCTGTCAGATGTCTGGGATGAAATTCCACTAAATATTTTTTGTGAACAATTGCACCAGAATATGAGAAAGGGACAAGTTTGGTGCTCTTTTTCAGGGTGCCCTGTTTTGCCTTGCTGTTTTATACCGCAGGAAAAGTGGTCCCAGCTGGGCTATCAACAGAGCTTGGACCCCTTTAGGGAAACATCTCACTCCCATTGCTCCTTAGTACATTGGACTGCCCTGGTCTATTAACATCTATGACTCACTGGTGTCTATGACCCTGTTTAACATATTTTATAATAAATTCTTTAGTGAGCTGGAGTTGAACTGCTCTAGACAACCTCTATTAGCATGAATCATTATTATCTAAACATTCAAAGGTAGAACTGGATCTATGCTGTCTGGTTTCAGCACAGTCAAACCTAGCTTGCAAACATATTCTAGCCTGGAGCTCTATCACTTAAAAATAAACTTGAATTTGCTATGCCAAAAGCAGTATTCATTAGACAATCTTGAATTTAAAATCCTGGCTTGTAATAGGGAATTGAGAGAAATAAATGTTTTAATAAATGTAAACACTAAAATTCTTTGAGATATAATGATTGTGATTATCAAGGTGTTACTTTGTCCTTGCATAATGAATGTTCCAGGCAGCCCTGATTTTCCCACCTCAAAAAAAGGATATGGAAGGGCTGTATTAGATAGAGAGAAGGCCAATAAAGATAATGAAAGGTATGAACGACTTCCAGGGGAGGAAAAATTATAGAGGCTAGGAAACTTTAGCCTGGAAAACAGACAGTTTAGGTGATATATGATAAATTCATTAAAAATTGGGAGTGGCATGGGAAGGGTGAATAGGCATCACTTGCTCATTGTGTCTCTCAGAGGTAGTGACATCAAATTAATCCATAGGTGGTTGGTTCAAAAGAAACAAAATGAGGTGTTTTTTTTCATGCAGTGTATGTTAATGTTAAGCACTACTTGTGAAAGGGTTTTTTGAAAGTTAAAGCTTGCACAGGTGGAAGGCCAAAATGGAAAAGTTCATGGAACAGATATCTGTAAGGTCACAGAGTACACGGTGCTCATGAACCGCCCACATTGCAAGTAGTCGGTCTGCTGCAATGCTTGGGAGAAGCATGACTACTCATTTGCCCTATTTTCATAATTTTTCACTTGGTATCCTGTTCCAGCCATCATCTTGGTCTGGCCCAGCACAGTTATTCTTCCGTTCTTTGTTTATTAATTGATCATCTGGAGTATTTATACAGCACATATGCATTTTTTTGGGTACCTACCCAATAATTATGAGTTTGTCTCTCAAGATTTCTTCCTGAAGGAAACTGCAGAAAATCTGTCAGAAGAGAAATAAAATATGAATGAATATAGTGTGATCTGCTTTTCAAAATGAAATAAAACATAAAATAGTAGTCCTAATGTTTGTAGCTTAAATACACACGTATGTTTTTACTAAGTCTTCCATTATGATATAAAACATTTAAGAGATTTTAACACTGCTGTGAAAATGCATTATCTTTCACCATCAAAGAAATTAAGTACCAAAATATATTAAAAAGTCATTCTATTGGAAATGGAAATAGTATGTAATGAGGACTGGAAAAGCAGACAACTACAGGTTGAAAAATCTGACCTGTAATACAGGTAGTATTGCTAACTATTATTTGGACCTCTTACATTAATCACCTGCTTGAAAATCTAGTGAAATATACTCTGATTTTGATCAGGGTCTTAATCATGAAATATGACAGTTCAGTATGTGTTTTACTTGACAACATCATGATAGAAAATTTAGCATTTGGGTATGCCATTGACAGACCTCAGTGAGACACTGTATGGGAAGTATTTATTTGGTTTTGGTACATCTCTTTTATTTATCTGACATGTGAAATCACTCTTCAGTTGAAAGCAGAAAACTGGAGTGCAAAATTGATACTAGTTTTAAACTCATAGTTAAGCACATGTCTCTGGTCTGATGATTTCATGTTTTTTGGAGGAGATTTGGGAAGGAGAAGGGGACAGACTACATGGACATTTAACCCTGTCCCACCGGACATCCTGTCTCTAAATTGGAAAGACATGAATTTGATGGATGGACCACTCAGTGGAACTGGCTGGATGGTGGCACTCAGAGAGCTGTGGTGAGCATCTCTATGGCCGAGTGGAGAGCAGTGACGAGTGGCATTCCTCAGGGGGCAGCACTGGGACCAGCACTGATCAACATTTTTGTCATGGACAATGGGATTGAGGGCACCCTCAACAAATTAACTGCTGACACCAAGCTGTGTGGTGTGGTCATCATGCTGCAGGGAAGGGATGTTATCCAGAGGGACATGGACAGGCTTGAGAAGTGGGCCCGTGCGAACCTCATGAAGTTCAACAAGGCCAAGTAGAAGGTCCTGCACTGGGGTGGGGGCATTCCCAAGCACATACAAGTTGGGCAGAGAATGGATTGAGAGTAGTCCAAAGGAGAAGGTTTTGGGGGGTATTGGTTGACGAGAAGTTCAACAAATCGTGGCAGTGCATGCTTGCAGCCCAGAAAGCCACCATATCCTGGGCTGCATTAAAAGCATGGTGGCCAGCAGGTCGAGGGAGATGATTCTCTCTCTCTCTATTCTGTTCTTGTGAGACCCCACTTGGCATATTATATCCAGCTATAAATGCTGGCGCCCCCGGCATAGAAAGGATGAGGATGTGGTGTAGCAAGTCCAGAGAAAGGCCACAAAGATGATCAGAGGGGTGAAACACCTCTCCTGTTAAGACAGGGGAGGGAATTGGGGTTGCTCAGCCTTGGAAAAAGTATACTCCAGGAAGACCACATAACAGCCTTCCGGTTAGCAAAAGGGGCCTACAGAAGAGCTGGAGAGCGATTTTTTATAAGGGCATAGGACAAGAGGGAATGGATTTAAATTGAAAGAGAGTAGGCTGAGATATAAGGAAGAAATTCTTTACTGTGAGGAGACACTGATTGCCCAGAGAAGTTTGAATTCCTCATCCCTGGAAGTGGCTGGCCAGGCTGGATATGGTTTAGAGCAACCTGGTATAGTGGACAGTGTCCCTGCCAGTGGCAGGGGGACTGGAACTAGATGATCTTTAAGGTATTTTCCAGCCCAAAATATTCAATGATTGATGATAATTCAAGTGGGCCAGTGGTGTGTTTGTAAAGGAAATGTGAATCCAACCAGCAAAACACACCAATGTCTTTGAGAAAGCTGACACTTTTACAGACGTGAAAGCAGAGAACTTACACCGCCTTTGCTTCTCACTTTCTTTGAGGAAGAGGGAAGTATTTGGCTTGGTAACAGGGACTAGAAATCAACAGCAGCAAACAAACAAGTATATCTGTTCAATAGTAATAGAATACATGAAATGAGATGTCAACTGGTATTTCTAGCACTGCTACTCAATCAACAGCAGTTTCTTTCCTAGTGCTTTCTCCTGCCATTGGGTCCCATAGCATGTATCCCCAAATGACCCAGTAGGAAGTGTCAAAGAAATCTGACTAGGCTAATCAAAGACATCTGACTGCTCCAGAGGGCAGTATGTGGGACAAGATGGAGTGTTAACCTCTTGGGGAGATGCTGGAGGGGAAGGACTGTTCACTTCCCCAAAGAAAAAACACTTTGAACAGGCTCCTAATATGCCTTTTCTTTTCTCATATTTTGCTCATATTATCCAACTATTAAGAAAGTGTAAGTTAAGACCAGACTGTTTACAATAGAATAGCATAAACTATCAAGAAACAGAATCAAAAAGTAACATCAAATGTCTCAGTAGCCTTTTTTTTTTGAAGGTTGCAACCCACCTCAACTTGCATGCGGACTTGTATACCAACAACTCTCATTAGTGCATAAAACATAAAAATGCATCAAAAAAATCTTGAGATACAGATGGTTTGCCTCACTATTAATATATATATATCTTCAGCAGTATATGTATATCTTCAGCAAGTTTTACTTTCTGAATTTAGTCTCAGACTTACTGTCCTTTGCAGCTCAGAAAATAAACTTTGTTTTAGCCTCACCAATAATATTTTGTAACTGACAACGAGTGATTTTACTTAAAGCACAGTCTTACTTAATGGGGGTATTCCACTCTGTACAGAGGGAATCTATAAGCATAACCCCCTAATTAACAACATTTTCTAATAAAGTTATTTGTTCTATATAATTTGTTCTCACTTTTTGTGGTCTTTCATCATGTGAAAATTGGAGGAAATAAAACAATGGACCAGCTATAATACAGCACACTGTCTCAAACGGTCAAACAGGAAGAACTGCTGTCATCAAAATAAAACCCAGCAACAATGGTCTCTTATTTTGTGTTAAGTATATTGACCATAATAAAAAAAAAATCTCCTACCAAAGTTATAAAACAAAGACTCTTTTTCAATTAAGAGGGGTATTTCATTATTCTAAAAAAAGTAATGAGGCAGTGATCTGTGAAAGAGCTAGTTTATGAGAAACTGGTGACTTTTGGGAGAGGGGGAAAAGTGTAGGCAAAAGAATCATCTGCAGGTAGAGTTGGGCTTTTCTCTCTGTAGTGGAAGTTTGGTGGAAAAGATTAAGAGGTTGTTTCAGTAAAAGGTGGCATGAAGAGATGAAGTAACCATTTAGAAGACAGGTGATTAAGTGAAACAAAGGAAGTTGAAGGCAGAGGGGCCCTGAAGACTGACTTTGATAAATTAGAGGGCTGGGCAATCAGCAAACGTATGAAGTTTAACAAGGGAAAGAAAGGGCCAGATTCTGCACCTGGGATGGGGCAAACCTGGATGTGTGTACAAACTTGGAAATGAGATACTGGAAAGAAGCACTGTGGAAAGGGACCTGGGGGTCCAGGGCACAACATTGCCAGCCGGGCAAGCGAGGGGATTGTCCCGCTCTGCTCTGCACTGGGCCAGCCTCACCTCGAGTGCTGGGGGCAGCTTTGGGTGCCACAATATAAAACAGATACAAAGCTGTTAGAGAGTGTCCAAAGGAGGGCCATGTCATGGG
>VYZQ01019347.1:20834-39352 GCA_013400655.1 Mystacornis crossleyi
CAGTTTGATTATAGCCATTATTGAAATGGCACCTGTGCCATTGGAGAACACTTTTCTCTGCAGTTTCACCTTCGTCAGTACAAACAAAAGCATTGTTCTGCTTGGAAAGTCTTTGGCAGCAGAATGGGGAAAATAACAAAGTATCTGTAATGTGCATAGCACATAACATTTGTTTCATAATCTGATGGAGCAAATTAATTTCTTGACCAGCCGACAGGATACGCTTAATTAAAAGAGAAAAAAAAATGTGTGGAAAGGAGCTTTCTTAATCTCTGTACTCCTTTTTCCATTCTCCAAGGAATTGCTGGGCAGATTCCTGCTCTCTGCAGTCTGCGTGTGACTTTCACCTGAAGCAACCCTGAACGTCAGAAACTCAGAACCAGTGAAAATCCTCCTGCTTTAATGCTTCTTAGATACTGTTTATATTTTTTTCAATGTTTCTTAGATAAATATAATAGATGGTGATGCACATTTTGACTATCTGCTGCTCAGAGGGCCACAACCATCAAAAAAAAAGGGGGGGGGAAGAAANAAACCCCACAAGTATTCTGAACAGCGAGAATCTTCATTATCTGAAACAGCAACCCCTGAACTTTTAGAAGTGATCTATGAAGCTTTTGTGCCTTGCTCAAGTTAGCAGAGATGTTTTTCATTCAGCTCAGCCACTTAAGCGTAAGTTAAAATAATATTATCACTCCAGTAGAGAGTAGAGAGTTCCAGAAACAGGCTCCTTTTTGACCAATTAAAATCACCTGTTTGAGAGGTCAGTTGTGTGAGGTTTTTTTTGAGACTGACTCCTTTACCTAAAAATAAATTGTCAGATAAATTGCTGCTGCTCCCTACCATGGTTAAGACACAGGAGCCCAGGAGCAGTTTGGGGATGCAAAGTGCCTCAAGTCAAGCATTCATAAGAGTCAGGGGGGAAAAAAGGTTCACTGGAGAAACAAATGATGTCTGACTGGAGAAACAGGTGTGGGAGAATCGAGGCTCCTGAGGGAAGACTCCAGCAGATGGCCCCAAAGCAACAGCAAGGCTCAGCACAGCTCACGCACAGTGAGTGCCATTCCCAGCAGCTTTCTGTACACCCAGCAAAGGCAACCTGAATCCCAGCTCCAGTTAGGTCTGCTGGCACTGATGCATTTCAGGATTCACAGTTGTTTTATCAAAATGAGTAAAAGCTTTATTTAACTTTGCTAGTTAGTTAAGGACATAAATTAATACTCAAAACTAAATCTGGTCAAAAGTTGTGATCACTTAGACGCTGATTTTTTAAAGTTAATTTTTTCTAAGGACACTATTTCTATTTTATATGGTTACAGAGCTGCACAGCTTTTCAAAAGCTTCTTCCATTGTCATTTAAAAACTTCAAATCATTGTAGAAAGTATTTTAGGCAGACATTTCCAGTGTATTTTAGGAAGGCATTTTCCCAGTAATACAAGGTTAGAAAAAGGGTAGAGCACATATTTCATTACATGTCATTACTCACACACTTCCAAAGTTAGTTGTGTCAAAACCCTTTTAAGAAACTTAGGTATGATTTCCCCTACAAGAACATTAAAAAAGCACATGCTCAAAAAGCAATGCATTCTGGTTAAAAATTACTGCATTCTAAAATGGGGCTTTCAGGCCTCACATGCAAATGTCTTTCTTGAATCTATTCCTGCAGAAAATGTTTCACTAATGACAAGTGAAAAATCAAACTGGCCTTCCTCTGTATGCAGAAACGTGTGCTTGGATTCAAGGAGATGTGCTGATTAATGAACTTGCTGTCTTAGTTAATAAAAAGATAAAAAGAAGTCAGAGTCTAACTTTTCAATTTTTTATCCTTAAAGATCATCCAGTTGCAACCCCCTGTCATGGGCAGGGACACCTTCCACTAGACCAGAGTGCTCAGAGCCCCATCCAGCCTGGGCCTGAACACTTCCAGGGATGGGGCATCCACAACTTCTCTGGGCACAAGTTACTAAAAAATTTAGTAGTATCTAGTTCTCTTAGTCTGCTTTTGCCTTAAATTCTACCGTCTTCTTACTCGCCAGCTATGAACTTGTCATGCATTAAAGTCCAAGACTTCAAAAATATGTTACGAACCAAAAAATTAAAGTTCTGCATAACTTCTATCCCAATATTCTTTCTGATCTCACATAGTTCCCTTGCTCTTCCAGACAGACCTTTACTGAAAGCACACTACATGTTCTGTATTGCAAGTCTGCAGGCACAGAGCACATGCTTTGATCAGGTTAACATTTAAAAAGACAAAAAAAGTGGATGCCAGCTACTTTCTACCTCCTAAGTGCATGCAAACTGCCCCTGAAGTGACCCATGGAGCAATTTATCATCTTCATTTGCTAGCAAATAAAAATGAACAGCAGGGAGATTGGGTGACTCGTACAAGGTCATGTAGCACGTGTGATGCAGAGCTGGAGATAGATCCCCAAGGATCTGGCTACCAAGAGCGAGTTTCACACAGCTGGGCCTGCTCTCTGCACTGAAGAAGCCAACAGGCAAGGGGAGAGCAGGCTCCTGTCTTTGCCCAGTGTGACTTAAATATAAGTCAGCACCCCGGAGCCATTCCCCAGTTCCAGGACAGCCACCACCTGTAAGCCTGGGCATGGACGCTGCGGCTGTCCGAGCAGAAAGGACAAAGCTGCCGCAGGCCAACAAATTCAGCGCACCCACCTGCTTGCTGGCCACCTCCCCCGGTGGCCAAAGCTGAGCACCCTGCTAGTCAGCCAGCTCAAGGGGGAAGGTCTAAAAAACTGGGACCACCATCAAGAAAGACCCTGGCCCAATCCATGTGCATCCCTCTCATCTTCTCAGGAAGGGCTCTGCGTGGGGAGGGCAACACATGCGTCACCCATCTCGGCAAAGAGGAGATACCCTACCCTGCCTGAGGGGCAGGGGCATGGAGGATGGGGGACACAAACTGACTGCTCTGGCCATGGCAAAGGTTCCCACCTTATTTTTTATTATCCATCTCTGTATTTTCCTGTCATGACAAACTATGTAGCTGCTTATATAGTAAGAAATTTGCATCCTCTAGAGGAGGCTTATAGAGTCACTTGCAAGCACGGGGAGAAAGTATTTGCTTGATAATTTCACTCAAAGGCGTGAAATCAAAAAGCAAAAGTTGATAAGTGTTCCTAAATCGGCCTTAAGACATTGAGAAAATTACGGAGTGGATAAGCTGAAGGCCTTAAAAAGTCATCTAGCTTATACTTGAGACCAACTGAAAGCGGGAGACCATTGGTAATGATAACAGAACAGAAAAAGGGCAAAATCATCCAATTAAAAAAAAAAAAACAAGGAAAAAAGTGCTTTATAGCAGCAGCATGTATGTTTACAAGCAGAGCAAGGCTGCATTTATCGAAGACAAAACAAAGTAGCAACTCTTAGTAGTAAAATACAAGATGGTAATAACTTAGATAAGTGTCACTTGCCAAAAGGGACCCAGAACTCTCTATCACTCCTTGCATCTTACACAAGAAAAATAAAAATCTGTGTTGAAGATATTAACCCCATGTACTAAAATCTGGACCATTAGGGAAGAATCAGCATTTCCTATCAAAGACAAGTGTGTAGCACTGTAGCCAGGTGATTTTTTTCTTTATAAATACAGCCAACAAAGGGCTGAAATGCACCATTCTTTGAAGAAGCTGTTTCAATTCCAGTAACTTCCCAAATACCAAGAGTGTATTAATTATGCACACAATTTTTCACACAAGCCCATTGTTTGATTCAGGATTTTGTGTAAGCAGAGATCTCTACTTACACAGAGATGAGGAGTCACACCACTGCAGTGGGCACATACACAGATCCCTTTGCACCACTCGCTCTCTGCAGCAAGACAAGTCCTCAAAGAAGCATTCTAGACTGAGATAAATTAATTCCTACCTATTATAAGGCAGCAAACATCTGCTGAGGCTTCATTTGCTTATTATAAACCCGTGTGACCTTTCAAATGTTATGATGGGCAAGTTTTCCAGTATTTCTTTCAGAGCTCGTTAACACTGAACAAGTTGTGGAACTTGGCAACGAGGAAATGAGCATTTGAGCAGTGATCAAACCGAAAGACATCCAGAGTGCCAAATCTTCAAAGCTCTATCAGGCACACAAGAAATCAAGTGTGAGTGTGAAATATCAAAGGTGTTTTACTTCAAGCAAAGGACAGGAAGATTTGGGTTTCCAATTTTATACTGGGGGAAGGGGAACAAAGGAGAGACTCTAAAGCTGTGACTCCAGTGCAGGTATTTTACCCAAGTCAGCAATAAAACCATTTTTAATCCAAAACAACACAAATATAGATTCACAGGTATTAGTGCACACCATACAAAAAGAGAGTGACTTACAATCATTTCAGGGTATGATAATACAGCATTCTAAGTTGTTACCACATTGTGTAGCACCAGTACAGAACAATTAGCCACTGCCTTGCCATCACTCAGAATGAAGTTTAAAGCTAAATTTGTTATGTGTTTAAGGGTAGAAGAAAAGCAAGATTAAAAGCTTTATCCATACCATTTGCTCCAGCAAAGATTAAGCTCTATAGGAAACTACTGTATACCTCTAAACTTACGTTAAAACTTATGGATCAATGTCCCAAGTCAAAATTTATCTTTTCTCAGTTACACACCTCTGGTCTTAGAAGGTGAAAGACACCTTGGTTTGTGGAACTGCACAGAGCCTCAACGGGAAACCACAGCACAGCTATATGCAGGCACACGTTTCCTTTAGAAGCTGTGGGATTATTTTATTCTCTGAAATCACACAACATTCTTGAAGTTTTACCTCTCGTGGTCCATTATCACATCATGACATCACCCTCAGCACACTAGATATCAGCAGCCTTGGAAACCAGACAGAGTCAGGCCCGGTTACTGCTTGGACAGGAGACAGCTTGTGAACACCAGGTGCCACAGGCTCCCAAAGTTTAGCTAGAGTTGGCACTTGGATGCAGTGCCAAGGGCATCCGGGAGAGCCACATCAGTAGCAGAAGACTAAAAAAGGGAAACACAGGCTTGTTGCTCAGTGGAGTGGGAATCTGATGGCACAACAACAGATAAGCCAATACACCCAGTGCCCTCTTAGCCTCAGACTCCACCAGCAACACCTCCCTGACCTCTGTGCTTGGATGCAAGGTTCAAGGAGAATATACACTACCAGGAAGAAAACCAGACTGAGTTAGGCATGACTTGAGAGAATTCATCCAATACCAGGACATGGGACCAGACACATTGTGTCTGAGGGTGCTGAGAGAGATGGTCTAGGTCACTGTGATTTGTCACTCGGGTAGAGTCCCCCAACAGCTGGAAAAAGATAAGTGTCGCATCCATCTTCAAAACAGCCAAAACAAAAGAATACAGCAGAGACTTTTCTCTATGCTACAGCTGAAAAAGTCACAGCCTATACCCCTGTTTTCAGAGCCCTGCTGCAGCTGAGACTGCCACAAACTGCACTCATTCAACTTCACTGGAAGTTCACCCGCAAAAGCTACATCCACCAAGCCACAGACACGAGGGCAAGAAGCCAACAATGGTGCAATCAGGAAAAAGGAAATCCCTTGCATCACAAAATTCATCTGTCTGAAACCATCTGGAAACTGACTCTTCAGGATATAAAGTTCACAGCACACTTTCTAAAGAAATGCAAGCAAAAAAGATTCACAAGTTTCCTGGGCTTTGACCCAGAATAGACTCAAACATCCTTGTCTGGTTCTATACAGTTCAGAGGAAGATTTAAGTTAGAGGTAAAAATTTTCCATGCTAAGGACAGGCAGCCCCCTTCCTTATCCTTCTCCAACTAGTCCCGCTTAACCTTCTCATTTCTAAAAGAATGAAATCCTGTTGTTTCATATCTCTGGAGTGACATGGTACAGAACAGAGCTCCATGAATCCAATAATCAGGGAGAAAGATACAACAACTACTCCCTTCAAATCAGATATTTGGAGGAACACTGTGAGTGATTTATCAGTCACCATGCAATCCAGAAGACTGTCAGCCTGAAAGATCCCTGTTGGCATTTTGTAACTTGTAACATTTTTTTGTAGCATGAAAGATGCAGAGAATTCCGGGTGCAAGACTGATGATGTCAGTCAGGTCCCACAGAATCCTAACAGTCTTTTCCCACAGATTTTTGAGAATTGGTAAAGGAAATATTTGTCCACCAGGAGAGAAATCCCCGCATGAATGAGTCCACCAGATTTAGGATGAGAATAAAGTCACTGGTTCTGTTACTTCTGTCCACAAGCCCAACACAAATATAGTGTGGAAGTGACAGTCACTCGCCTGTGTTCTTCCCATGTGAAACAGACTTTGTCAGTCCTCATAGGGACCAGAAAATAAAAAATACACATTAATTTTGTAGGAAGTGGCTTGATATATTTCTTAAGAAAGATATCATTTGTTGATGGCAACCCATCACAATAATTGCTACCCTGAAACTTAAGAGGGGGGAAAAAAGTAAAAAAAGAAAAAGTATACTTAAAAATGAGACCACACTTCAGACTAAAGAAAAGAGAGTCAGTATAATGTGTTTTAACCTGCAGACCTCACAGAGTGCCTGTGATTAAACAGGATAGACTTGTCAGGTAACTTGCAGGGGTTAAAAAAATTGCATCAAGAATTTCCCAACTACCACGTATTCTTTTAGAGAAGACCAGCCTGGTTACTGCCAGGCCACAAACGTTCCCACACACACTCTTTTGGCAGCAGATGCTACCTAAAGGTCTTAAAAAGTAGTTCAGTTTCCAGGCTTCCAGGGGCTGCCTCTGTCAAGTTTTGAGATATTCCACCACACACTGTGATCAAATCCTATCCAAGGGACTTGCAGCTTTTCCCAAAAAGCTGTGGAATTTAAATTCTGCCTCTGCCATGACTTTAGGGGGAAAAGGTTGGTGATAATGTTCTTTTTTCCCTCGCCCATTACCTAGTCTTCCAAACTCACTTTTTTTTCTTTTTTTTTCTCCTGATTTGTTACTGCTGCAAAAGGAACAAGCAAACATGGAAAAATCTCCGATTCAAAATACTTTTCATGCCCCATGAAAATTAAAAAAAAAAAAGAGAGAAGCAGAAATTTTCAAGAAGAGAATATTCAACACGGGGATATTTGGAGGTTTTCAGTGTATCTTTAATTTTAATTAGCTCTTTAACAGAATATTTTAGAGTTAGGTCATCTTCAAGAAGGGTTAAATAAATGCCGACATAATCCAAGGGGGTGGCCACAAATTATCAGTTTGGTATCTCTGGAAGCAATATCCAGCATATCTGGGGAATTAATGGAACTTTTGGGCAATCAAAAATAATTCATCTAGCTTTATCTCTTTGGTGTGCTGTTGTTTATTCAGTCTCTCAAGCTGTCTTCACTGCAGTTTTGATTCTAGGTCAAAGAACTCATCGGCTCAAAGTGAGCTCCTCTTTTGCAGAATTTATCAGCTGCAAAGACACTGCGCACACGGTGGCTCAGAGAAGAATGGGCTCAGGTAGACACCGACCCACTGTGGCCACAAACTGGCAAAGGCAGCAACCACGGATCACCCCACAGCACGCTGGCAGCTGTAGCGGCCTCTGAGGTCTTCAGATGCAAATGGCAGAGAGCTCACCATACTTACAAGGTGCAAAGGATATTAAAAAAAAAAAAACATCCGAGCTGACAGAATAACACAAGAGCATGTCCATTTGCAGAACGCCTCCCGTCTTTCCCTCACAGCTGTGTTGACAGCACTCCATAACAATCCAGCCTGATGAGCACACCCCAGATGAACAGCCCGTCCTCCCGCCACGTGCTATTGTTCACACACAGGACTTCTTCCTCACTCGGTTTAAATACACAAGATGGGAACTCTTGACGCAAACAGCCTTTTTCCCTTCGTCACAGCATTTGCAACATTAACTCATTAACAGTAAATATGTGAAGTGCAGCTCATAACATTGTTTCCCCTAGATCCACAGCTTTCAAACTTGTGTTTTCTTTGAAGGGCTTTTTACCGACAGCTCCCAAATTAAGCAAGGAAGCAAGTCCAACACGCTCAAGGTCACAGTTTGCATGTCCGATTACACTGATGGTTATAACTGTTGCAGTTTTCCACCTTGAGAGGGCAGGAAACTAAAGGTCTTGTGGGTAATCAAATGCACATGTAGAAACAATAAAATACACCCATAAAATGATGAGTACCAAGCTTATTAATGCAAGCTGCCTTGCCAGGAATAGCAGCTAGCTCTAAGTGTTCTTAGACACCTTTTGCCTCTTTTTTTTTTTTTTTTTGTTTCTTTTTGGTAGTTTTGTTTTGCTTTTTGCTTTGCTTTTTTAAGTGCTACAGGGGTGCAAAGGATCAACATCCCCAGATGCCAAGACAGCTAAAAGGAGATAAAAAGACATCTGAAATTAATTTCAGAGTGTGACTGCTATCTGCAGGTACTCCATTCTTCACTCATTCCCGGAATATTATGTTTAACGCAACAGATGAATAATGAAGGTTACTCTTCATTGTAATTTCTAACACTTGTTAAGCAAAAGGCGCTACCAACAGGTTATTCTAAACAACTGGTGCGCCAAACCAAGCAGAGAAAAGCAGAGCATCTTTGAAGGACAGTCCATCCATTTCTCATATAGCTGCCTTTCCAAAACACCATGTAATTGTTGCTGTCATTTGAAAGGACACTTACAAACTATGATAACTTATTTGCAACCACAGAGGATGGCAAGAAAGCATAAGGACTCCACTGAACTAGACATACTTCAAGCACATCCAGATTAGAAAGATACACTCTCCTTTGAGGAAACCAGGAGTCTAAGAAGAGAAACAACTGCAAAAAAGAAGGAGACAGGGAATAGCAAAGCAACATCACGCTATTTGCTAGGGATTGGTGGGATTTCTGTGTCATCAGGTCCTCTTCTAGGCACCACAGAACAAAATAAATAACAAAGGACTTGAACACTAAGGTAGACTCGGGAAGAAAACATTTAATATCCCACTTGTCTCAAGAAGAATTGACTATCTGTGACCTTCACGCAAAAACGTTTCAAATATATATTTTTAAAAACCTAGAAAAAAAATCTTTTTACAGTTTCTTGTCTTTCTTGAGGATTGGGTTTTGTTTGTTCATCTCTTTTGTTCATGATCTGAAAGACACAAGAGTTGAACTTGAATGCATACCCAAAGCTCTTCAAAGAGATGAGCACAAGTATGTACAACTGATCGAAAGATGATTTTCAACTGTTGAACAATTATCCTTTGGCTTTTCGACCATTAGCATACATTTATTTTGTGTCACTTGCTTCATTAATACAGGGAAAAGTTCACAGTTGCTTAAACTGAGCAGATTGCTCTAGAAGGTCTCATCACAAAACAAAAGCTGCTAGAATTTCTACTTGCTTTTCCTTTTCTCTCCCAATATACTCTCCCCTAAAAGAAAAATGGATACTGAAAATAGAAAACAGAAGGTAGGCAAAACATGATTTAGCTTCCCTGGCTCTGGTTTTATGTTATTCTAGAAAAATAATTTTTAAAAAATCTAACGTTTTGAGTCAGTTTTCACCATCAGCAAAACTGTATTTATAAGAGCCTCAGGAGGATGTTCTGGCTCTAAGTACCTGAAGAATAACAAACCATAGCTATTCAGCCTAGATTATTTCAATATAAATTTCCTTCCTCTCTCCAACTTTGTCACCTTAGCTACTGCACACCCTGAAACTAGATTTAGACATAACTGTTTCCCATCATCCCAAACAAATGGGAAAAATAAATGATGCCTGAAGATTACACAGTGACAGGTAACCTTCAGTGTTTTAACTGTCAAGATTTAAGTCAACAACATTAATGATTTCAGTCTCACCGCAGCCTGGCAAGAAAAATCACTGTGGCAAAATCAGAACATTCTAGATATTTAATGTATGCACTAGAGAAGCCATTAATAATTACAACATCTAATTACTTTTCTCTATCAGCTGTAATGATGCGCAGTGAATATAAAGGTGAGGACTCTAGGGGTTTGCCTTGTTTTGTACCTTTTCTTTTTCCCTCTTAAGTATTTAGTTTTTCTTTGTTTTTGACTTGTTCAGGATGGGCTTTTTTTCCCCAACTCCTAAGTGCACAGATATTTTTAACTACCAGCAGAACTGTGTTGTCTAAGCAGCAATGAAAATGTCACCCACAGTTCATAAAAAAATCAATTAGAAAATCTGTCCAGTACACACAACGCATTATTTACATTCTAGACACAAAAGTACAACTACTACTTTGAGTTCATTTGTTATCACCACCTGAAGCTTTGCTGACCCAAAAGCACACCAAAAACCAAATCCCTGGTCATCCTTTGCATCAGGCACCACAAAGGATCTGATCTTTGCTTCAGTTGATGCATTCTCAAGTAAAAACTTTGGAAAATATCCCTGATTTAATAGTATTTCATATATATATTGAGTTTCAAACCTATTTTTAGTTTGACCCAAAAGCAAACACATTGGTTTCCTCTGTTTCTGGGCACTTTCTTTCAAACAAAGGAAAGAATAGGTTCAGACGGGGACTCTAACACTATTTACACACTGGAGGAACTAAGGCACAGTGATGCAGACAGCACATTTAAGCTTAGGATACTTTCAAATGTGTGTAATGGGAGAGAAGGGGAGATGATGATCACCCTAATAAGAGTTCCACTGCAATTGCATGCATCTGCCAAACTCTCTGCCAGGTAGCACAGAAATTTACAGCACCAAATTCAAGCTGAGTTGAGAAAACCCTCTGCCAGCCAGCAAAAAGTTAGCCACGTGCCATTCTGAGCACACAGGACACACACAGTGCCCAGTCACCAGCAAATAAATAAACAGTCACTGCACTATAGGGACACGGATATTTTAAATGGATGTGAGAGAGTGTACAGGCAAAAATTAATGATGGGTCCTGGGCTTCTTTAAGGTCAACCTCATTTTTTTTTTTGGAGGAGAAGTTAGTTTGATTTTTGGGGCCCCTTATTTACCGAGATTTTAGACTTACCAGAGAGATGGTTTCTGCCAGCTGCCGGAAAACTGCATAGCAATAGATTTATAAAAGCCTTCTTCACACACCTGAAATCACAGCTTTTAAATGGCTCAGGAACTAGAGGAATATAAAACCTGCAGACAGCAGTCTGTAGGTGTGGTAGCTCCATTCAGCAAACAGCGAGGAGGCCTTCCAAGCTTTTACATCCCTGCCTCAGCCTTTAATCACACACTGGAGACTTTCCATGCTGTGGAAACACTTAAGGGGATGGTAAAGGAAGAACGATAAACAAGTGCTTCCCAGTGTGTTACTGCAGTTATCTGGCCAACAATGTTTTGAGAGCTTGGAGTGCTCTTCATTAATAACCTACCTGTTGGGTTAATTTCACCACCACACTGATAACTTATCTGTTTAACTTCACTGCTTTAGCTGGTACTACACAAACCTCTGCCCCTTCTTCACTCTATTTCTCCTCAGCTTTCCTTTTTTTTCTCCTCCTGTTTTTCCTAGCAATCAGAGAAAACATGCACTCCAGGCGCTTGACTCACAGGTCAAGATGACGAAAAACAAATGAGAGTGCATCTCATCAGAGAATAAAGTGCGCTTAAGTACTCTCTGAATGAACACTTATACAGCAATTTTTTATTACTCTTTTTTTAAATACTCAGCATTCCAAATATTGCATTACACTGAAATCAGCAAGGCTTCCACGTACAGAGAAGAATTAAAACTGAAATCCAAGTTAAAACAAAAAGAAAAAAAATATCTCTGGAAGCAAAACAGATTGTCGTGCATAATTCCCTGGAAGAGTTCAGAAACTGAGTTTCTCAGAGGCCCCATCCTGGCTGTTGGGCTGCAGGGCTACACATAGCCCAGGACAGGCCTCAACTCTCTGGGTTCAGCTAAACCAAACAAGGTTCCTTTCATAACCATCCACCACTAATGTCTTTTAGTTGCTTATGATACCTTTCATTCCTTGCACGGCCCTCTGTTTTGAAAGGATGTGTCTCAGCCTTAAAGATAGTTACTTTGAGGCTAGCGAAAAAAGAGCAATTACTGTGGAGGCTGTCTCAGGTTACACTGCATCAGAAGACTCCACCATGATCCCTACTATTTATTGTTTGCATTGCCCTAGTACCTAGCAACCTCCACCATGCAGCAGTGGGGTTTTTTGGTAAGCACTGCACACACACATACAAAAAAAGGCAACCTGACAGTAAATTTTTTTAGAAGATCAGCTGTGCTCAAAGCAGGTTACAGAATATCTAATATCATTGCAGGCCTGAAAGACTGGGTGCCTTTCAATAGGTGCAAAAGTTCACCTAATTATACAAAATAGGTATTCATAGCTATGTGCACCATACCTTCTGCAGAGCTCATATTCCTTGAACTCCCAGCAAGTCTCCTGGCGTAACACTGAGTTAAGGAGCTATTTTCCAGTCTAGAAAAAGGGCATGTATTAAGCATTAAAGTTTGCTCTTCAGAATTTATTTCCACACCAGAGCTTACAAGCAATTCAAAAAGCATTTCGTTGTCAAGCTGCTCACAATACAGAATTGCTGCACTGGTTATTTTATGGTAATTGCATAGCAGAGATCTGGCACCTTTATTAAAAAGCCACTCCCGTTTCATGAGTAACAGGAACTGCACGCTGCAGACAAAATTGCAAATCCATTCCCTGGCTGGAATTGTGAATGCTTAGAAAGATTTTTTTCTTGAAAGGTAAACATTTCCTGTTTCATGAGAAAAATAAAAGCTAACAAATATGAGGAAACAGTAAAGAAAAATCAAGGTGAGAAGTGAAAAAATCCTCACCTCCCATCCATCTAAGCAAAGGCAGCAGCATGGTAACACTGCCAGGATACTCTGAATTAAAAGACTTGAACTGCTGACCACTTGAAAATCGACTGATTCCAGCTCCTGCTTCTGTTTAATCACACACAAGTAGCCAGCCAGCAGTAGCTTGGCTATGCATTATTCCAGCAGGAGCATTCCTCTCCATAAACTACCTATAGACACATCGATAGCCCAGCATTTCATAAGCCAAGGCAGTTTCAACTATGAAATTCCTCATGCAGGAGAAAAAAAGAAGAAAAAAAAAGGAAAAAAAAAAAAAGAAAAAAAACAACACAAATCCTGGCAACTGGCAACATGGAAAAGCAATTTCCTTCTACTTCAAGTGTGGACAGACTTTAACACAAAGTAAACAACTGCTCTAGCTTCTCAATGCTGCTTTTCCTAATCTAATACACAACTGCTCTCTCAAGAGTCCAAAGAAGTTCAGACACACACAAAATAGAGATACAAAAATGCTGAAGAAAAAAGAATTTCAAATGAAGACAGATATATATACAACAATAAGAAAAATAGAAAAACTGTCCTTTCTTTGCTACTTCAGCTACCAGAAGTGTAGGAGTTTCTAGGAAAGGCAATGGTATCTATTCTCTACATTTACGGGGGGGGGCACCAAAATGAGGATGCCCTTATTATCAGTTCTTTTAAGTGCCACCATGACTGTTCTACATATTATTTTGCTCCCCTCCCCCAATTTCTTTGGTAATAGACAGTTGCCAACAAATTACCCATCAAAACAAGGTGCTCCCATGACCATCTCAACAAAAGAATGCAGCATTAAATGTAAACAGCCACAGTCACACTCCTAGAATTGTTTTTTTCTGGTCAAGTCTCATTTAAAGACTTTCAAGCTTCTACAGAAAACAAGTGAACTCAGGTCTCATTCCAAGTCAGTTAGGGACATTCCAACATACCTTCCATAGCCATGTGTGAAAACCACAGCAGAGATAGAAGGGATACACCTGCTAGTTACGGAGTAGATCTGAGATCACAGAAGTAGTTTCCATTGCAGCTACTCATGATTAACTAACTGCTGTCAATCTGCTCCGTGGCAGCTGCCATGAAATACACTTTTTTTTTTTCATATCAGCTTCTTATTTTAAAGTTGCAGTTCCAGAGTAATTTTCAAGCTAAAATCCAAGGAGTTTTCTTACAACTATTTTGTTTAAAAGTGGTTCAGATGCACTTTTAATTGCATTTAAAATGCTTGCTTGGCATTTCAAAAACCTGCACATCTGCTAGTTTCTACTGATGCAGTTGTAGAACCACGTGGAATCTGAGGACTGCTCAAATCCAGCAAGCTGACAAATGCTGATGCAACTGTTCAAAGTGGTTTTATCTCTGCCCCAGTTCCCTAAGGTGGCACGGATTTTGGCTAATAGCATGTGCCATGAATACAGGCCCCTTCAATGAACATCAACTCAGAAGTTCTTCTATTTTTAGTATAAATGCACAAACGCTACTGCAACATTGAAAAAATGCAATCTAAAAGGATTAGGTAATACAGAACTTAGTTTGAACAGCAATGAAAAGTAACTACACTTTAGCAGCATCTATACTTCTAAACCCCAACATCTCCACATTGCCCTACGCATCTCCAGTCGATCTGTTCTTAACACTCTCCTTTTCGCATTTCTTTGCCTGTTGGATTCAATTGTTCAACCTGAGTTCTTCCTGAAAACAAAGGATTTCTGCTGAATTCAATTTTGCATTCAGCAGAATGTCGCTCACCAGAAACATCTCTGCAACACTGTCAGAGCTGCTAACACCAGATGACGTTAAACAAACGGCAGCCCTCCACTGCCCAGCAATTAAAATTGATAAGAAGCCTGTGTTCTTCAGGCCTTCTTTTCAAGTCTAACAGAAAGTTCTGGAATTTCCAGCCAGTGGAGGTTTTTATGGCTTTGCTTTTTACGAATGCACAGCCTAGCAGGCGATAAGCGCTTTTGTGCACTTGGCTAGTGTTTGCCCATGATCACGACTGTTGATGGGGGTTTATTGGTGTGAAAGATGCCAACAACACCCCAAGGACAGACTGGGACATTCCAGCACTTGTCAGAGAGGTGCCAATTTGCCCCTAAATCAAACATGCCACAGCAGTGCTGATAACAGCTTTAGACGCGGGTGCCAGTGGAGAGAGCAGTCAGATTGTGTTATTTACCACATCTAGAACAAACACCCTCCAACTTCCATTGAACTTGTGACTCAGGGGGTAAGAAGGCTCAAAACCTTATTTATGATAGAGTTGTCAGCCAGTCCCTGATGCCACTGCATTCACACTTCTCCAAGGGTGCAAAAGCAAAGTGCTCCAAGGTACCAGAGCAGTACCGGGGTAAACTCAGAAGCACAGACTGGCTACCTACATATATTGTCACTTCATCCCAGAGGCCATAAGTATTCCCATAGCACTAGACACTGTAAGGATGCACAAGGCACGAGGATCCCTGTCCTAGAAGGTCATGCTGTAGCACAGAGCAGTGTATCGACCCAGTTAGGTGCAGTCACAGCCACTGTCCGGCTTTGGGCCCAGTGCCAGCTAGGACTGTCGGTGCCTACCCGTGTTAATAAGGCCTTTGCCAGCACAGGCACAACCCTGCACTGCTGCAGCTATCGAGCTTTTGGGCCAGAACCAGCTCACAGCCCGTCAGTCTGCAACAGTGCAGGGTTTACACGTGCATTCCCTCTGCCTCCATGCTTAACACAGCTTGACCCAGGCTGATCCAGCAGGCACTGCTCTGTTGTAATCCACATCTAGGTCTAGGAGAGCAGCAGAAACACATCCTTAAAAACGTCCTGGATTAGTATCAAATTTGGTAGAGATAGGAAGTGGAGAGAAGGTTACGGCCAGTAAATCTCATGGTTTCGTTCAGGTCCACGGGATGTTGATGGAGCTCCTCTTGTCCACTCCTCTTCTATAAAGGGATACAGGGCAGCCAGTAACAGTGATTTTGAGGAGTTGTGAGGAAGAAGTGAATTTACAGGTGGTCCTTATTCCTTATTGTCCAGGTTATTCTCCTCTACTTCATTCCATGAATTCAAACTTATTTCAGCTCATTACCATAAAGTAGTCACTTAACACTTTGGGAAAGAAAGTGCACATTGTCTGGCTTTCCCATGACTATTTATTTTCCTTGCATTGCAAGAGCAGTGTTGTTCCTACAATTATCCTGTAAAAACCATTTCATTCTTCCCTACATTCATCACAAGAGAAGGAAAACTGAAGAAACTACTTTCATTACCATGCCATATCCTAACTATTTGGAAAACCACTTATTCAAATCAGAGTTCAATTACTAAATACCTTTTAAAAGACATGCCCCATAATACCAGTTTTATTTTACAAGGTATGTGCTAATCTCAGTGCAGCCAAATCTTATTCTGGTTAATCATTTGCTGCCTATGGGATGCTTCACTCCAACTGAGTTAATTTCTGCCTTCAGTTCCTGTCCTAAATTTGCACAAGTTTCCCATGGCTGTGGTATTTCACAGCCACTGGTGACTAAAATTCAACAGAATACGAAGTCTCTTCTACACACCAAAATGCCTGAGATGCAGGGAGGGTGCGGAGCAGGAAAAAGAGGCACCATATGAAAAGAACAGTGACAATGAAGTATGCTTCAAACTAACAGATGTGTTTGAGGGGGTGGAGAGACATTGTACTTCCAAGAAACACACAGCACTTCACTTTAGCAATCACACAGGAGCATCATCAGATTGCGTTTGTTACAGGGAGGTGGAGGAAAATAAAGACACACACGGCTGCGGGTTTTGACCAGTTTACATTCACTGCTAGCACACACTGTATAAACAAGCAGACTGATTTCCTCAAAGTACTCAGAAACAGTTTGATCACTTACCAAGTCATTTCCAGCAGAATTCCTCAAGAAAATAATCCCATGGCATTTTGCATATGTTATTTCAATAACAACAAACGCAGATCATAAACAGGTTTCCTGAAACAAGCACTGCTTCTTTCAAGAGAAAGGCATCTGACAGAAAACTTTCCTCAGAAAAAGCAGACAGCTTCAGCACAGGCTAACAGCTAGGATCAAACCCTGCTTGAATGTTATCTCCACTCTTTCATGTAAGAGGTGTAAGCAGGTGTCCCTTTACTCCTACAGGTACAATCCACTGAAAATTTCTACAGGTTACACTCTTTTCATAGTACACCACATTTTCAGTCAGTTCAATTTCTCTATTTCACTTTACAGTGAGACTTGATAGATGTGTAATGTTTCCTGCTAAAGCCACACAAAAAAAAAGACTGCCACAGAAGTCATCAAGAGATAACCTCTGTTTGAAAACCAGAGCGAAATATCCTATTCACACACCCAAGAAGGATCAGCATCAACACAGTACATCTACAGCCCAGCATGTGCTGCAAAACCTGCAGGATGTCAAAGCCCTGTTTTCTCCCTCATTCTTGTTGCATTTTTCTCATTTCTGTGGTTCAAATAAATAGTTGCCCAGATAACATCATGTCATAAAATTAAATAAAATCTACAAAAAGCTGTTTTGAATGAACAGAACGATGAAGGCATACAATTGGCATGACTGTGTAACGCTTAGATGTCTGTGCCTGTCATACTTCACATGCTGTTGAAACAGGATGCTCAGACAGCTTAGTGCTAGAGTGCTGGATGACCTGTTGACACAGAAAACATCAAGTGAGCAGGTTTATTTTGTCTGAAGTGCTGAGATAACCAATTATCAATGCTTTCTGGGTCACGGCTAAGATAACAGCATACAATCACATGAAGTTTACTCACACTACAATAAAGCAATACATGTTTAGTTATTTACTCATTGTCAGGTTTGACCACATTTTAGCATCTTCTAAGACAGGACTGAAAAACAAATAGATCTATATTAGAGGGAAAAAATAGGACCTTATTTGCTGAAGTTTGTAAAGATCAGATAAAGCCGTTGTACAGAACACAAACACGACTGATTCTGAACAGGATCAGCACAGGACATTCTCTATTTCTTGAAGCCACAGGACGGAAGATCTTTGCTCTTGTCTCTTCCCCTATCTCCGCTGCCCTGCACAAATAATCGGGCACAGGCATTTGAAGGGTGTAAGAATGAGATTTGCAGCAGCAACCATTTCCTGCATTCATTCTCCTTTGCTCTACTTGTCAACATCCGTACGAGAGACAAGGCACTTCTCCTTCAGCTGTGGTGCCCTCCAGTTTATTGTGGAAAAGAAGACTCGAGCCAATTCCAGCTCATTTTTAGATGACATGGGGAAGGGGGTAGCTGCTGCAGGAACAAACATTCTTTGAAGACAATTCCTTACTCTGCAGAAAGAAAATATATTCACTACAAGGACCTCAGCCTTTGCTGTACAAGTGATGAGCACGAGATCTGTAATCCTTGCCTCTGCTATTAAACCTGGTGTCTTTGGAGCGAATCCAAGGAAGTTACCTGGTGAGTGATTTACATTCTGTCCTCAAACTGTGATCCAATTTTCTTTACTCTCCAACCCATATAAAAGTATGCAATATTAGCACTGCAATGAAAAAATACCATAAAATATTGAAATAATTTAGAAGTATCCCTGAGATTTCAGGAATTCATTGTAGGTTTGCAGAGGAAACCAGCAACTTCTGAGCACTCGATTTCTACGCATCCAAGCCTGCCCAGTTTCCTTGTGTCAGCTCCAGCTGTCTGACAGTGAGCAGCTTTTTGCA